>JAIOTZ010002378.1:0-18863 GCA_023374045.1 Limonium bicolor
CAAGGAGGTAGAAAAGAATGTAAGTGGAAGTCCATTTTCGGACATGAACTAAGGTGGAAGAAGATGGTGTTTTAAGAGCATTCTTACCTTAACTTGTTTGATGTTTCTACCTTGTTGCTGCAGGTTTTTCAATGGCCCATGTCCCTTGTATTCTCGGTTTAGATGGAGGAGAAAATGCTGGCGATTTTTTCTATGTAGGAGATGAAGTTTTTGAGATGAAGAATGATGAAATGGGTTATTGTTTCATGGTCGACTTAGAGCTTGAAGAGGAGGGATGGAGGTGGTGTTGTGTGGTTGTTGTCATTATCAGTTGGAAGCAGGGAGGGTTACCGAGAGATAGGACATGGGCAAGGGAGAAATGAGTACTGGACATGGGTATAAGAAGTGAAAAAAAAAACTTAAAGTAGACATCTAGTTGTACTAATGTAACACCCCAACCCGAAATCTAATAACCTGAACGACGATTGCTCCCAATAAAACTTAAACTGCAGCGGAATAAATTACAACAACCGGGCGGTATTACAATGCCGTTAGCCACCCATGCGACTAACAAGGCTAACTCCAAATACAAATTACAAGTGTCACGGTCTGAATACGAATACAATCCCGAGATACTAGGAATCAAACTTAAAAGTACAATAATCAAGTAAAAACAATAGCTGGTAATAAACTCCCACAACTTAGTCTACCCCGCCTACGCTCGGTCGGGTAATCACTTCAACTTCAGGTACCTGAATAGTGGGGGTGCCCCCAAAGGAGCTCAGCAAACAATGCTGGTATGAAAAACGTGCAGCCCACAAGATACTGGGCCACCCCAACTACTTGGTCGAATACATGCAGATCTTTTTTTTTGTAAAGCTGTAAACAAGCATAACATATACATAGCAAGTATCCATACAAGGATAGTAATGTCACACAGAACAAGACTTCAGAGGGTCAAGTTAGATGTCCTGTAATTGTTTGATAGTAGTCAGCTCCACACAATGGGACTAACATGTATATAAGAGTACCTCCATACAGTGGAGGTATAGTGACCTCGTTAAACTCTATCTTCATAGATTAAATTGGTCGGGTATGATAAACCCTTAGACGAGATGGGACTCTCGTACAAGTAGGTGGGTAATAATTCCCTCAGAAGATAACGTAGTTAACTCCTGTACTTAAAAGAGGTGGGTATCGTACCCTCGAGAGAAATGAAGTCTTCCTCCCAACTTGAAATGTTCCGGTACGGTCCCGGTGAGTGGACATAGAGTGCACCCAAAACTTCCGTCGCGACGTAAATTTGAATAGGAGACGACCTGAGACAGGTACAGCTCCTGTAGCATGCATGGCCAGATACAATTGGGCTCCTCGCTTCTCGTAGTATAGAATTTGTTAGATGTCACACAAGGACGTTAAACAAGAACACAATGTGTATTGTCAGTTATCACGTTTAGGATAACGACATTTGTTATAAAGTGAAGTTAGTGAGAAACTTGAGTACAAGTTCTCGGTATAATGAAACGCAGGTATTTAATCCACTGGTAATGTAGTGCTGTATGCGTGGAACATACACGTTACAGTTAGTAGCATCACGCACATAAAGTAACACAACAGTGAACAAGAGTAATACAACATTTTACCACAATTATCTTGGTCGTTATTTCAAATATCAGATAGCACACAAGCCGGTATAATCCGGTAGCAAGCAGGCTGCAAGAATCCCATACCGTTCACCGTAGATTGTAGTTGAATATATCCTGGTCAACGTCTGGTCAAGTATTGTCCTAGAATAGGATTAACTGAGAGGGTTAATTTATGTTACCCTTGTATAATAATTTTATTGGATCATTCAACGATTTCGTATTTGTTATTTCATGTGAGGTTTATTTCTTTATGCTTGGATAGTTTTTTTTAACCTCTTAACCTTATTAATAACTAAGGTGTTTATATATATTTCCAAATCATATAGTCTTAATTACTAATTTATATTGTGTGGTAATTTCTTTTAATTACCTTATGATTTAATGTATAACTTATTTTGTTATTCCTTTTTGATTTATTTATAAATCCTTTAATGTACATATATGTATATATTTATTCATGTATTATTTATGCTACATGTTTATAATTGTCTAGATGACATAATAACTTTATAATTTCTCAATTATATTTATATGCCACACATGGACATAATATTCTTATAGTTTTTATTATTCTCCTCTTAACCATAAATAATATTTATTGGTTACCATTAAATTCCATATAACTATATAAGCCATAGTTTTAATTCCATAATCCCTTAGATCAAAATTCTTTTTTTTCCTAATTCCTCCAAATATCCACATAGGACCTATACTTATTTAAATTTAAATACTTACCCTTATATTTTGGTTATTTTCAAAACAACCATAATAATTCATAAACTTTACATTTAAACTCTAATCTCATTATATTATATAGTTTTAATTCCTTATTATATTACAAAACCACCATTAATATTTCGGTATATTACATTTGAATCATTATAACTTTTTTGAAAATTACAACTTGGCCCCTCAAACTTTCGGCCTTAATATAATCTTTCCTATAATTACAATTTAACCTCAAAAATCTTATAACCTTTACATAATAACTTATAACCTATAGTTTTAATATTAATTTCCTTTAATTACCGAAATGTATACATATAGTTTCTTAAATTACAAATCTAACCCCAAGTATTTCGGCTTTGACATAAACTTTCCATAATTTACATTTTCACTCCAAAAGCTTTATAATAGTTACTTAATAACTTATAAACTATATTTTAATATTTAATTCCTCTAAATTTCAGAAGTGTACTTTACCTTTTCTCTAATTATGGATTCACCCCACACAAAACTCTAAGTTTTCATATAAACTTTTATAAATTACAAAATAGCCCCAAACTTTATAAATTGTTAATTTAGCACTTGTTTAATATAACTAAAATTCATAAACTTAATTCCTACCTTTATATTATATCATAATTATTCCCAGAAGCCTATAACTCTCGGCTTTCACCATATTTACCCTAAACTTTTCAAAATTTACAATTTTACCACATAACTTATTAAACTAGACATTTAAACACTAGTAATTATTTCTAACTTATCCAAAATTCTTAATATGAGTTTATACACCATATTATATCAAAGTTCACCAAATTTAATTAGTAATTCTCGGCTTTAATTTAATCAAGCCACCAAGTTTTGGTAAATTACATATTTTACCCTTAAACTTATAAACTTAACATCTTAGGTATTAAAATACCTAATTAACTTATCCAAATATTTTATAACATCTTAATATATAGTATTAAGCTATAATATACCAAATTGGAGTTTATATTTTCGGCAATAATTTTTTTATAACCAAATAATTAACTTAAGATTCCTTAAATCAATTCTTAAACCTCAACTCCATTTTTAATTAATCAAAACACATATTTAAGACCTTGATAATTTCGGCTTTAATTTTACAAAAGGGTATTTAATGGTTTAATGATATAAAACATAGTTTAAACCATAGATCTACATATATATACTTAGGTAAATTACTTACCCTCTTGTAAAATGATTTTTCCCTTGGTTTCTCCTTGGATCTTGGGTCACACAACCTTGATCTATACTCCTTGAAGGGCCTTGAATAATAGAACAAGGATACCTTGTGTTAAACCTTAAATTCCTAATTAAACCTTAAGAAATCTACTAAGGTATTGTATACAAATTTGTATTAAAGATTAGGATTTACCTTGATGACTCAAAGTGGAGGTCAAGGACCTTATATTTTTGGCCTTGACAAAGAGAGAAGAAATAAATTAGCTCTTTAAGAAACCTAAGCTTATAACTTAGGATTAGCTCTTGTAAACCTTAAAATCAAAGCTTTACCTTAGGAGAAATGGCATAAGCTCATGCCTAAATTGAGGCTTGATGAATACCTTGTCAAACTATGAATAAGTTGAAGTTAATGAGGGGAAGAATCAAGAATAAAATCGGTCATGGACTTGCCTTGGGAGAAAATGGAGTTTTAAGGCATTTTTCTTACCTTAAGCCTTCAAGAACCTTTCTTAGGTGTTTCCTTTGATTAGCCACGAAATACCTAGCTTGAGTGATGATTGATGTTGATCTAGATCAATGGAATGGGTTATAAGAACCTCCTTGGTGCAAAGAACCGAAAATTAGCTTGGAAATGGCATTAAAACATAACTAGATTAACTTAGGAAAATAGAGATCTTACCAATGGAACTTACCAAGCCTAGAAGGAGGGGAGAATGGCGTGAGTAAGGGAATCAGGAAGGGACTGAATCGGCACTTAGAAGGGGGAGGAAGAGACAAGCTTTGCTACTTGTCAAAGTTAGGTGGAATAGTTGATTTTAGTCAAAATAGGTGGCACCAAAGTCTAAGCGTTAATTTGTGGGATGTTGGGTTGAAAACTGAGGCCATGGGACAAGGATCAATCGGCCATGACTTTTGAATACCAACAAAATTGAAAAAAGTGGTGGTATAAGGTAAGAAAATGACTTTTAAGACATGAAAATCATGTCTTTTTGTAGCCAAAATCGGCAGGAATAGTGAGGGTGAGTCACCCATGTTATCCCATGATTATTATATTAACTTTGGTCCTTTTAACAATATCAACTCGTGGTTATTCAATTCTACAAGTTAAATATGTAAAACATGTTTTTTCGGTACCCGAAAAGTGCATTTTTGTGCTCTAAGAACATTTTGGAAAATAAATTGTTCCAACGAGTTATAAATGTTCATAGACATTGTTTATGGTCAATTATGGTATAATAAGGTGTTACATTGAGTTATATGGGGTTATATCAACTCATGACACAATTTTCGGGACTCCCGGGACTAAAACAGGAGCGTTAAGAATTTCCCCCGAGCACTTTGTGTTTAAATGGAAAAGTGGCGTGGGAATCCTCTTATAAATATTGAATAATGATCAACTAACCATTTGGAGTGAAGAAAACTAAGTTATACCAACTTAGAACGCATTTCCGGGGTTTCCGGGGCTTCTCGTGCTCTAAGGGGCGTGCGTGAGCACTCCCGAGCACTTTGCGTTTTTAACTAAATATGGCCCGGGGACTATGTTTGTATAGTCATATAATGAGGGTATGACCATTGGTTTGAGTTTTATAAGGTCATACATGGTTACGCTTAATTGGGTGTTTCTAAGGCGTTTTAGCGTTTATGGTGAAGCGACTATTTTTACGTAACGTTTGCATGCATGTGTTTGCAAGCGTACGTGAGATGATTTATCCTTAGATTAATTTTCATTATATAATGGTTTTATAGTGTTAATTAGATTTGGGGTATTTGAATCTACCCCCCTTAAAAAGGACTTCGCCCCGAAGTCTCATATCTAAATTCATAAGGTTGTGGGGGAAACAAGTTCTGTTAAGTATCCACAACTCACTTCAGTTTTAGGGATCAAGTCCCAAGTCTCACTATTCTTAAGTTCTTAGTGTATATCTAACACAACATGTATACTTCTGGAAGGTCATATCATATACCTACAATGTATTGTAATGTAGTACACATAATCACATATATCCTTAAGTTAGTGCAACGTAGTACACGTCATTTCATATCACTTCAAATAGAGTGCACGTAATCTTTCCATTGTAGTGTAACGTAGTACGCAACAGTAAGTAAAAGTACAAGGTGCATTCAAATACAGTGTTACACAAGAACACATACAGGACAAAGTGTCACATAAATGCACAAAAGTGCAACAAAATGCACACTAAACTCACAAACGAAAAAGGCTCTACCCCCTCCCCCCCTAAAAAAGGGGTATGCCCACGTACCCTAGACTAGAGTGTCTAGTCGGTAAATAATGAGGGAAACTTTGCTCGCATATCGGCTTCTAGTTCCCATGTGGCCTCCTCGACATCGTGGTTCGACCAAAGAACCTTTACGAGGCTCACAGTCTTGTTTCGTGTATCTCTTGTTTTTCTATCTAAGATTCGTTGCGGTGTTTCCACGTACAACATTGTTGGTTCTAATGATAGTGTCTCTGGTTATAGGATATGAGAAGGATGAGGCATGTATTTCTTAAGCTGAGACACGTGAAAAACGTTGTGTACTTTGCCCAACTCACCTGGCAAGTCAAGTCGATATGCCACAAGGCCCACCCGCTCCGTGATAGTGTAGGGTCCTACAAACTTCGGGCTCAGCTTGCCCTTTTGTCCAAATCTGAATACGCCCTTCATCGGGGATACTCGCAGAAATACCTGGTCGCCAACTTCGAACTCAAGGTCTCGTCGTCTCTCATCAGCGTACGATTTCTGCCTGTCTTGTGCTGATTTCATATTACTTTTGATTTGTTGCACTTTCGCCTGAACTTGCTCTAAGTACTTAGGCCCAATGATGACTGTCTCACTAGACTCGTCCCAACACAATGGTGTGCGGCATGGTCTGCCATATAATGCTTGGAAAGGTGACATCTGTATAGAGGCGTGATAACTGTTGTTGTATGCGAACTCAATTAGATGTAACCTATCTATCCAGCTGCCCTGGAAATCCAAGGCACATGCTCATAGCATGTCCTCTAAGGTCTGAATAGTCCTCTCTGATTGACCATCCGTCTGAGGATGAAACGTTGTGCTAAGCTTCAATTCAGTTCCAAGTGCTTCGCGAGTAGCTCGCAAATATCGTGAAAGGAATCTGGTATCTCGATCCGAAACAATAGTCTTTGGTACTCCATGATGTCTGATTATCTCTTTTTCAAATAGTTCTGTCAACCTTGGCACCTTCCAAGTGTCTTTCATTGGTATGAATCTCGCCACTTTGGTCAGTCGGTCAACAACGACCCATATCATATTTAGTCCTCCTCTCGTGGGTGGTAGTCCCACCACGAAGTCCATAGAGATATCATAAAACTTCCATTCTGGAACTGGCATAGACTGTACCATGCCCCCTGGTTGTCTATGTTTGAATTTCACTTTCTGACAAGTGAGACATCGAATGACATATTCTGTCACGTCACCCTTCATACCACTCCACCAGAAATGCCTCTTTAGATCTTTGTACATCTTAGAAGCTCCTCGATGGACAGATGTGGAAGAAGTGTGGGACTCTCGAAGAATATGCTCTTTTATATCTATGTTGTCTGGGAATACACAATCTGCCCTTCAATCTGATCAGTCCATCATCGTGTAGCTGGAACATACTTTCCTCCTTCGAATGTACCATCGGACAACTTCTGACTGATCTCTCTCATTCGCTGATCATTCAGCTGTGTGGCGCGTATGTCATCTATAAGACTCGAGCTAGCCACAATGGCATTTAAGGAATGTGCTCGTCGACTCAATGCGTCTGCTACAACATTAGCTTTTACTTCTTTGTACTGCAAGTCTATGTCGTAATCCTTGAGAAATTCAACCCATCTACGTTGTCTCATGTTTAACTCCTTCTGAGTAAATACATATTTCAAGCTCTTATGATCCGAATATACGGTCATCTGGACACCATACAGGTAGTGGCGCCAGATCTTTAATGCAAATACAATTGCTCCAAGTTCCAAGTCATGTGTGGATAGTTCTCCTCGTGCTTCTTCAGCTGTCGGGAAGCGTAGGCGACTACCTTCCCATTCTGCATGAGTACGCACCCTAGTCCCATGCCTGATGCATCACAGTAAACTTCATAACCCTCTATGCCTTCAGGTATAGTCAAAACTGGTGCTGAGGTCAAAGCATCCTTCAAACACTGGAATGAGGTCTCACATTCTTTGGTCCATGTGAATGGCGCGTCCTTCTTCATTAAGCTTGTCATCGGTTTTACTATTTTGGAGAAGTATTTGACGAACCATCTGTAGTAGCCTGCTAACCCAAGGAAACTCCTGATATCAGTCACTGTCTTAGGTCTGGGCCATGTGCGAACTGCTTCTATTTTTGCTGGATCCACCGTAATCCCAGCGTCCGAGATGACATGACCGAGAAAGGAAACTCGATCTAGCCAAAACTCACACTTGGAGAACTTAGCATAAAGCTGGTTCTCCCTTAAGATCTCGAGTACACGTTGGAGGTGACTCTCATGTCCTTCTTTAGACTTTGAATAAATCAGTATATCATCGATAAATACAACTACGATCTTGTCCAGCTGCTCTCTGAATAATCTGTTCATTAAGTCCATGAAGACTGCCGGTGCGTTTGGCAAGCCAAAAGGCATTACTGTAAATTCGTAGTGGCCATATCGCGTTCGAAATGCTGACTTTTCCCTGTCTTGTTCTCTGATGGGTATCTGGTGGTATCCTGATCTCAAATCAATCTTTGAAAACACTTTTGCTCCTCTTAACTGATCAAACAAATCGTCGATCGTTCGTGGCAGTGGGTATTTGTTCTTCACCGACACCGCATTAAGCTCTCTATAATCGATACATAACCGAAGGCTTCCATCCTTCTTCTTCACAAAAAGAACTGGTGCTCCCCAAGGTGATACGCTAGGTCTTATGTATCCCTTGTCTAATAAATCCTTCAACTGTTCTTTCAACTCAGCCATCTCTGCTGGTGCCATACGGTACGGTGCCTTAGCTATCGGGACCGGTACCTAGTAGTAATTCGATGGAGAATTCTACCTCTCTGGCTGGCGGTAAGCCTGGAAGTTCCTTTGGAAAGACATCCGGAAATTCCGACACCACTGGCATATCTGGATCAAAGTCTGGGTCATGCTCCATATCTTGAACATAGCATAAATATACTTCCTTCTGCTTCCTGACTTCTTTGTACATGGACATAGCAGATATCACTTTTATTGATGGCGCTCTAGGGCTCTGGCGGTAAGACATTGTCACCCCTAATGGGCTCTTAAGTAACAGTCGGCGGTTCTGCACAAAGGATGCGGCCTCTGTGCCGCCTCAACCAATCCATCCCGACTATGACGTCGAATCCTAGACCTCTGAACTCAATTAGGTCAATGGAAAATTCTCCTCCTTGATGTACGGATAGTGGCTCCTCTATATAAACGAGTACATCTGACCTTCTCCTTAGACGGGAGTGCCACCTTGAAATCAGGTAACTCTACAACGTCTAGCCCCAACTTCCCCGCAAGCGAGGCGAAATGAAAGTATGTGAGGCTCCGGAGTCGAACAATACTGATGCAGCCACTCCGTGAACAGGAAAGGTACCAGTGAGGATCGCGCCGCCCTTGCTGGCCTCCTCCTCAGTAAGTATACTTAAGGAACCCTCCGTCTCCTTGGCACAACCTAACAACAGATCTGTGTAAGTACTTTGACATATAATGGAGGTCGAAAGACATTCACTTTTCATAAACAATGCTTCAGTGATAAGATAATCTTCTTTCAAGTGTCTAAATGACGTTTACAATACTAGTATTTTCTAAAAGTCAAACTTAATCATCCCGGTTCATGTGGGTGGTGTTTATCACTGTCGAAGGTGCTGTGTTCATTTTAATCTTTTAATTCCATGGTATAGCATCCTTGACTTTCCACCCATTACTAGAAATCTCCTCACTTCAATATGATCTTCTTTGCAAGGTCCACACGCTTCTGCTCGCCATATATGAACTCTGCGTCATCTCCAATTGACAAGATAATTTGGTACCCCTTGCTCGAAGGACTCTGTGTGTTCATCCTTATCCTGGTGCAGTCCTAAGCGGCCTCCTTCTTCATAGAAGTTGATGATACATAGATCAGCCCTTAGATTAAGAACTGGATCTCCTTCTAGTGTTGAGCTGTATTAATTGCTTGTTCCACAATTTGTAAAAAATTCTTCTGGGATTTTTGGTACTTGCGCTCCATCTCTAGTTCTCGTATCCTGGTAGGTCTTTGTGTAAGGATTCCAGTCCTTTCCTAAGCACATCATTTTCAGCTTCATTTTTGATCCTCCTGGAAATTCGGGAGTGTAGAACCCTCCTGGTCCTGCTCCCAGTTCTTGACATCTTCTGATGATTGCGATTTGTGTTGTGCGATTAGGTATCCTTTGAGTAGTATTAATCCTGGTTGGATAACCTTACATTGTTCGTTTTACTGGTTCATGTGTTTGATGATGTTTTCTTCCAGGGAGGGCGGTGAGGGGATAGGAAAGCATATCTTATAGTTCCTAAGTGTTTTAAAATCCTACTAGTGAGTCTTACTAATTTCTTTCTATTCAATTAGGCACTTAAGGCATGCAAGCACTCATTCACAACATCCATTGCTCAATGACATGACTGTATGGGTTTAGAAGTACCTGGGTTGGTAGAAGTGCCAGCTCATCTATGCGGTCCATAACGTGCAGGGCGGGTCCCGATGCTGGGCCTTTGCCCTTAGTTCCCTGAGCTTGGTTTGTTGGTGGAGGACGTGTATCGCTGGCTCCACTCTTATGGCCGGTGTTTGCCTTTGCTCCCGGGTTATAGTTCTTGCTCTCCGGGTTTCGAATGCATCGAAGGCACGATGTCCCCATATCTGACAGTGGCGGCACTGGACTTTCTCCCCTTGGCAGTCCACACCGGGGTGGTCCTTTCCACATTGTCTACAGTTGAAGTGGCGGACAAACTTCTAGCCCGTATTTGAGCCATGTCCAGAACCTAATACAATCGAGGTCAATTACATATTCCAACGGCACTGAAGTAATCACATATGTTTCAAATTTAACTGCTTGGTTAGGAGTGCCTACCCTTAGATGGGTAGGATTTCTGTGACTTTGCTGCTCCGTGGGTTACTGGCTGGGGGTTCCCAGCAGTCTGGTTCCCCTTCCCCTGATAGGACCCCTGGCCTTTCTGAAAGGGCTGGTTCCTTCTGTTGGAGCTTCCCTGCTTGGCATCATCGCTGCCAGGCCCGTCCTTCTCTTTGGGAGCTCAAAACATCCTTCTTCTGCATGTGATCTCCCAAAGGAGGCAGCGTGGTAACATTCCTGGAATCTCAAGGTATCAGTTTCCAACTCTCCCATGATGGAGTATAGTAGGTAATAAAATTCCAACTGGTTCATATTCCCCTGTTTTACCTGTAAGCTAGTGGGAATGACTGGTCCCATCCCAAATTGGAGTCGAGGACTCAGTCCCCCATAGAACCGGTCGACCAAAATCTGGTCCGAGTATCCTAATCCTGGTAGTAGTCGGAGTAGGGAAGTGAACTTTTATAGTATTCATCCACTATCATCTTTCCAGTTTGTTCCAGCGCATCAAATTCCTGGTCTTCACCATCCGGGTGTGAGCCGGGTAGTACTTGCCCCTTAGGAGGGCGGTGTAGGCTCCCCAGGTCAAAGCTGGATTGGCCATGTGGTCGGCCTTTACCATATTCCACCAACCCTTGCTGCATCTTTCAAGTAAAAGGCAGCGAGCATCACCTTGTCCCCAGCTGGGACGGCGGAGTGTTTCAAAAGCTGTTTCCATCTCCGCGATGTAAGTCTCCAAGTGTACAGGTCAGTCTGTCCTTTGAATACAGTTGGCTTGAGGTCAGCCAAACTCTTCACCCAGTCTTTCTCCCTGGGTGGTGGTGGTGGAGGTTGTTGCTGCTGCTGCGTAACTCCCGCCTGTGCAAATGCCTGTGCTATCAAAGTAGCGATATCAGCCAGCCGGACGGTTGGGTCTTCTGCAGTCTGTCCGCGGCGTCCACCTCTTCCTGACATTTGCAGGATGTTGATGTATATTAGATACTGTGGTTGCAATCTTGGTCTTGGATAGTGGTCTAAGTAAAAACTAACTTAAACTCCTTTCTATACTATCACTCAACCCGTAACCCAAAAGCTTTAGAAATCCTAAACCTCGGTGTATTCTTATATCCAGAGCGAAACTAGGCTCTGATACCACTTTTTGTAACACCCCAACCCGAAATCTAATAACCTGAACGACGATCGCTCTCAATAAACTTAAACTGCAGCGGAATAAATTACAACAACCGGGCGGTATTACAATGCCGTTAGCCCCCATGTGACTAACAAGGCTAACTCCAAATACCATTACAAGTGTCACGGTCTGAATACGAATACAATCCCGAGATACTAGGAATCAAACTTAAAGTACAATAATCAAGTAAAAACAATTGCTGGTAATAAACTCCCACAACTTAGTCTACCCCGCTACGCTCGGTCGGGTAATCACTTCAACTTCAGGTACCTGAAAAGTGGGGGTGCCCCCAAAGGGGCTCAGCAAAAATGCTGGTATGAAAAGCGTGCTGCCCACAAGCTACTGGGCCACACCAACTACTTGGTCGAAGACATGCAGATCTGTTTTTTTTTTTGTAAAGCTGTAAACAAGCATAACATATACATAAGCAAGTATCCATACAAGGATAGTAATGTCACACAGAACAAGACTTCAGAGGGTCAAGTTAGATGTCCTGTAATTGTTTGATAGTAGTCAGCTCCACACAATGGGACTAACATGTATATAAGAGTACCTCCATACAGTGGAGGTATAGTGACCTCGTTAAACTCTATCTTCATAGAGTAAATTGGTAGGGTATGATAAACCCTTTGATGAGATGGGACTCTCGTACAAGTAGGTGGGTAATAATTCCCTCAGAAGATACCGTAGTTAACTCTTTACTTAAAAGAGGTGGGTATCGTACCCTCAAGAGAAATGAAGTCTTCCTCCCAACTTGAAATGTTCCGGTACGGTCCCGGTGAGTGGACAACAGAGTGCACCCAAAACTTCCGTCGCGACGTAATTTGAATAGGAGACGACCTGAGACAGGTACAGCTCTGTAGCATGCATGGCCAGATACAACTGGGCTCCTCACTTCTCGTAGTATAGAATTTGTTAGATGTCACACAAGGACGTTAAACAAGAACACAATGTGTATTGTCAGTTATCACGTTTAGGACAACGACGTTTGTTATAAAGTGAAGTTAGTGAGAAACTTGAGTACAAGTTCTCGGTATAATGAAACGCAGGTATTTAATCCACTGGTAATGTAGTGTTGTATGCGTGGAACATACACGTTACAGTTAGTAGCATCACGCACATAAAGTAACACAACAGTGCACAAGAGTAATACATCATTTTACAACAATTATCTTGGTCGTTATTTCAAAACATCAGATAGCACACAAGCCGGTATAATCCGGTAGAAGCAGGCTGCAAGAATCCCATACCGTTCACCGTAGATTGTAGTTGAAATATATCCTGGTAAACGTCTGGTCAAGTATTGTCCTAGAATAGGATTAACTGAGAGGGTTAATTTATGTTACCCATGTATAGTAATTTTATTGGATCATTAAACGATTTCGTATTTGTTATTTCATGTGAGGTTTATTTCTTTATGCTGGGATAGTTTTTTTAACCTCTTAACCTTATTAATAACTAAGGTGTTTATATATATTTCGAAATCATATAGTCTTAATTACTAATTTATACTGTGTGGTAATTTCTTGTTATGATTTAATGTATAGCTTATTTTGTTATTCCCTTTTGATTTATTTATAAATCCTTTAATGTACATATGTTATATATTATTCATGTATTATTTATGCTACATGTTTATAATTGTCTAGATGACATAATAACTTTATAATTTCTCAATTATTTTTATATGCCCACAAATGGACATAATATTCTTATAGTTTTTATTATTCTCCTCTTAACCATAAATTATTTATTGGTTACCATTAAATTCCTATAACCTATATAAGCCATAGTTTTAATTCTATAATCCCTTAGATCAAAATTCTTTTTTTCCTAATTCCTCCAAATATCCACATAGGACCTATACTATTTAAATTAAATACTTACCCTTATATTTCGGGATTTACAAAAACAACCATAATAATTCAGAAATTTACATTTAAACCCTAATCTCATTATATTATATAGTTTAATTCCTCATTATATTACAAAACCACCATTAATATTTCGGTATATAACATTGAATCATATAACTTTTTGAAAATTACAACTTGGCCCCTCAAACTTTCGGCCTAATATAATCTTTCCTATATTACAAATTTTTAACCTCAAAAATCTTATAACCTTTACATAATAACTTATAACCAATAGTTTAATATTAATTTCCTTTAATTACCGAAATGTATACATATAGTTTCTTAAATTACAAATCTAACCCAAGTATTTCGGCTTTGACATAAACTTTCCATAATTTAACATTTTCACCCCAAAAGCTTTATAATAGTTACTTAATAACTATAAACTATAGTTTAATATTTAATTCTCTAAATTTCGGAAGTGTACTTACCTTTTCTCTAATTATGGATTCGCCCACACAAAAAACTCTAAGGTTTCATATAAACTTTTATAAATTACAAAATAGCCCCAAACTTTATAAATTGTTAATTTAGCACTTGTTTAATATAACTAAAATTCATAAACTTAATTCCTACCTTTATATTTATCATAATTATTCCAAGAAGCCTATAACTCTCAGCTTTCACCATATTTACCCTAAACTTTTCAAAATTTACAATTTTACCACATAACTTATTAAACTAGTCATTTAAACACTAGTAATTATTTCTAACTTATCCAAATTCTTAATATGAGTTTATACACCATATTATATCAAAGTTCACCAAATTTAATTAGTAATTCTCGACTTTAATTTAATCAAGCCACCAAGTTTTGGTAAATTACATATTTACCCTTAAACTTATAAACTTAACATCTTAGGTATTAAAATACCTAATTAACTTATCCAAATATTTTATAACATTAACTATAAGTATTAAGCTATAATATACCAAATTGGAGTTTATATTTTCGGCAATAATTTTTTATAACCAAATAATTAACTTAAGATTCCTTAAATCAATTCTTAAACCTTAATTCCATTTTCATTAATCAAAACACATATTAAGACCTTGATAATTTCGGCTTTAATTTTACAAAAGGGTATTTAATGGTTTAATGATATAAAACATAGTTTAAACCATAGATCTACATATATATACTTAGGTAAATTACTTACCCTCTTGTAAAATGATTTTTCCCTTGGTTTCTCCTTGGATCTTGGGTCACACAACCTTGATCTATACTCCTTGAAGGTGCCTTGAATATTAGAACAAGGATACCTTGTGTTAAACCTTAAATTCTAATTAAACCTTAAGAAATCTACTAAGGTATTGTATACAAAATTGGTATTAAAGATTAGGATTTACCTTGATGACTCAAAGTGGAGTTCAAGGACCTTAGATTTTTGGCCTTGACAAGGAGAGAAGAAATAAATTAGCTCTTTAAGAAACCTAAGCTTATAACTTAGGATTAACTCTTGTAAACCTTAAAATCAAAGACTTACCTTAGGAGAAATGGCATAAGCTCACGCCTAAATTGAGGTTTGATGAATACCTGTCAAACTATGAATAAGTTGAAGTTAATGAAGGGAAGAATCAGAATAAAATCGGTCATGGAATTGCCTGGGAGAAAATGGAGTTTTAAGGCATTTTTCTTACCTTAAGCCTTCAAGAACCTTTCTTAGGTGTTTCCTTTGATTAGCCACGAAATACCTAGCTTGAGTGATGATTGATGTTGATCTAGATCAATAGAATGGGTTAGAAGAACCTCCTTGGTGCAAAGAACCGAAAATTAGCTTGGAAATGGCATTAAAAACATAACTAGATTAACTTAGGAAAATAGAGATTTACCAATGGAACTTACCAAGCCTCTAAGGAGGGGATAATGGCGTGAGTAAGGGAAGGAGGAAGGGACTGAATCGGCACTTAGAAGGGGGAGGAAGAGACAAGCTTTGCTACTTGTCAAAGTTAGGTGGAATAGTTGATTTTAGTCAAAAATAGGTGGCACCAAAGTCTAAGCGTTAATTTGTGGGATGTTGGGTTGAAAAACTGAGGCCATGGGACAAGGATCAATCGGCCATGACTTTTGAATACCTGTACACCCCTAACACGCACATGATACTAAATGAAATCGGCGGAAATAAAAACAACTAAACAGTAACTAACGCTTCGGTGCTACAACGCCGCCAACCCACCCACGTGGTTGACAAGGCAGAACAATACACTTGTACGGTCTGATGATCAGACTCCCGAGCAAATAAACTAAACCATAATTACATCATATACAATACGAGTGTTTACATATACAACCTCACTGTTAAACATCACTGTGAAACTGTCACACCAAATCCAACAACGCCACGGGAGCACAGGCGCATCCGGGCCAACATCCCAAAAGATACAAAAGTAAACCTGCACCCTAGGATCTAAAGCCACTCCGCTTCTTCGATCCTCATCCTGCAGTATAAGAAATATGGATCCCCGAGGGGTCAGCAACCTTGGCTGGTATGGCTAACGCGCAGCCCATCGGCTACCGGGATACGCGCAGCTACTTGTCATTATAAATGGCATTCAATTATATACATAGCATAACATAACATGGAGCATGGCATCAATAGTGCATAGCTCAACAACACATACACAGTGGATTTTCACTCCACGATAACAAACCACAAGGGTCAAATAACATAAGAGCCTTAGAGAGTGATTCACTCTCATGTCAAGCTCGTTAACCACACTCATTACCGTTCTGTTAGACGAACGAGTAACTTAAGTAACAGATGGTTCGGATTTAGTGACCCGAAACACAACACACAAACACAGGTTCCACTAAACCGATCATAAGTCAGAATAGGTAAGCTTTGGAAAAGCTAGCGGGAGATCGAAGCCAAATTAAGGTGAACAATCTTAACAACATAAGAGTCGAATCTGATTCAGATATCTACTCTTACTTACATGCATGACCGGACAACCGGATTCCTCACTTCCCAGTTAACACTTGTTAGAAGTTCATAGTGGAAACTTAACGACCAACACACAATAATTGTAAGACTTGTTAGACACGCACAAGGGACAAGTGAGTCACAATGACACATAACAATAGTGTAAACAACTGTAAACTCATACATGTTTAAATCTTATAACGTTGTAAACACACAGAAAAAACATACAACACACAAACCGCGTGTAAACCGCTAGACAACAGACTGCAAGAAAACCATACCTTGGTCCTTGCCTCGACTGATTTCCACCTTGCGAGAATCCTAAACACATTAGTAATGTCGGTTAATTATTTATTTAACTCAAAGCTTACTAAGTATTTAACATGATTGTATGACATGTTTTAATGCCTACCTTACCCTAGGTTACCTTCATTATACACCCTAGGGTTAACTACACAAGTCACATTCTTTTCTGTTTTTTTTTTACAAGTTTTGGTCCGACCAGACCCACCGTCCGACCCACAACTGGGTCGGACCCTCCCAGTGGTCTTCGGGTCTGAAAAACTTTACCTCGACCGACCCATGTCCGACCCAACTTCTGGGTCGGTCCATTTACAGAACCCTTTTACTTCCTCAAAATCATGTCCGTCCGACCACGTCCGACCCACATTCTGGGTCGGTCCATGTGCGAACATTTTCCTCCTTTGAAACTTGACCGACCGACCCATGTCCGACCCACCCTTTGGGTCGGACCATCACCGAACATTTTCCCAACATTTTACAGAGGCTCGACCGACCCAAAAACTGGGTCGGCCCCTGGGTCGGTCGCCTCCTAATCTTACCCAAAACTTTGCCAATTTTTACCAAACTTCTCCTAAGGCCTCTTATGCTTCCTAGCAACATTTGGTAACTTTGTATCCACATACAACATCCATGAAACTCATTTCTACCCCTTAAGCCTTTACTTATTTCTTGTAAAAATTCTTAAACTTATGTTATTTCATACTAGGTTTCCTAGATGGTGTTTCTCACCTATGGTAACTACTATCCCAAAATGCTTTCTCCTTGTTTTAACATCATCTCCCAAGCATCATCTCTCACAACTAACTCCTTAATCATTACTTCAAATCCCTTTCTCAAGTTCATACATTCTCCTTAGTTTACCAAAGTTTGCCTAAGTCTTTACTAAGTCCCAAATGACTTTGGTACATACTAAAATCTCAAGCTCATGTCTAAGCCCTTATTACATCCTAAATCACCTTAATGCATCTCTTACACAAGAACAACACTTAACCATTTTAAATACTCCTTAACTTATCTAACTCATTTTAACACTTAGAGCTTCACATTTGTTACCCAAATTTTGACATAGGTTCTCCTAGAACATTACTAACCAAAACACATTGTTTTTACCAACAAACAACCAAGAACACTAAAAATCCATCAAGTACTTATTATACACAAACTTCACTTAAAGCACTACATCACAATATAGTGCACAATTTAATTGCATGGCACTTAGGCCCTTAAATGACATGGCTCTTAGGCCCTTAAAATGCACAAATCATAAACACTGAATTTCACAATATATTGCCTTTAACCTGCAAATACACTCAACAAACATATGCCTTTTACTAAGCTCTTGGGAACACTTTACTAAGTCATTCACCATTGGCTCTTTAGGTAGTTTAATAAGCATTTATGAGCTCATTTCTCCTAAGGCATTAAAATACATTAGGTTAGTAGATTACCTCTTTTGCAAAATAACTTCTTCTTGTTTCCTTTAGAAAACCAATAGAGTACTTGATTCTTTGACACAGCTCTAAACAATATACAAACATTGAAATGAGTATTCAAGCTAACTCCAACTCCTTGTAAACCCTAGTTACATTGTTTCACAAAATATTAATGTAGTTATTTACCTTGCTCTTTGAAGAGAGTGTGAATATCTAGCAAGGGAGGACTCCACCTAGTCCATGAAGAGTTGAATGAAGCTAGAACAAAGTCACAATAAAGGCTCCTTCAATACATATTTTCGGACATGACAAAAACAAGGAGGAAAGGAAGTTTTTATTTGAGATTCCTTACCTAGAATCAAGGAGAGTAATAATATGTAGTCAAACAAGCTCAAGCTCCTTCAATGGAGAAACTCCATGGACCGAAATGGTTGTCTTGAAGTTTGGAGAAGATAGAAATGAAGAGCTTGAGGAGAGGAAGAGATTGGTGGT
>JAIOTZ010002379.1:0-18744 GCA_023374045.1 Limonium bicolor
TATGGATTTTTCAAAAAATATAGTGATACTTTCCTTTTTTTAGTGGTATTTCATGAATTAGCCAAAAATATAGTGGCATTTCCTTTTTAATATAGTTAATGCATGACAAGTACCAGTTAGAAGATTAGACAATTTTTGTGATAAACTTTTCTTAAGAATGTTATTCTTTGTTAATTATTTTATAAAAAAAAAATCATGGTGTAAACCAAAACGGGTAATAATGTAGAAGATCAAATTAAATTAACGTACCTACAGAATACTTACGTACAACTTACCCCTATTTGTTACCTCCCTTCCAATTACTACTAATACATTTAGAAATTGTCTTCTGAAGCACTCTCTTCCATTAATTAACTTCATACTCGTGATTCTTAATTAATTGGACATACCATACCTCCTGTAGATTTTGAGGATAGATAGTTCTTGTTACTTTTTAGTAATTCTGACATCAAATAATTAATTACTAATATTTTTTGAAGGGTAAATAATTAATTAATTAATATTGTATGATCATAACTAGACTGATGTTTGTCGTAGCGTCTCTACCTTGGATTCTCTCTCTGTTTCTTTATTCACATTGGTATAACGAATATGATACTGTAATAGTATCGTTTAAACTAGCTACGCATAAGGTTAATTTGTTTAAAAGTACGTGATGATCGATCATATCGTTGTATGTAGACACGTACGATATAAAATATGTGTGAAACAATCTATTCTATTTGTATCAATGGAGTGCACGAACGAACAAAGGTAGTAGTTAATCGACAAATTTAAGTGTGACAGACTGACAGTGGCAGTGGATTTGGTAGTAGTGTATATCATCAATTCTTGTTAAACTAGATAAAGATGTAAATAATGCATTATATTAATGAATATAAAAAGTTTCTCAATTAAAGAACTAATGTATAGTAAGAAAGAGAAGTATTTCGTTAAGGTCCATGGGCAGTATAAAACAGAGAATCGAATATACTGGAGTATATTAATTATATATCATAGTATAAGTTAAACGGCATCGTAACGGAATAATTAGCAGACAATTAAGTAAACTGTGATGGTGGTGGTAGGAAGAAGAGAATATGAGAGCTAGTGGGGTGGGGGAATATTTTATATTAAATGAAGTAGTATTATTATCACCGTCGTATCGTGTGACGACGACGGAGAGAAGGTACGTAGCAGCAGTGTCTGTGATCTCTTGCTGTGCTGCTAGCCTAGCAGGTTTTAGATATGTATGTATGATTCTGGTTTCATTAGCAAGTAGAAGACAAAACGTACAACCGTAAACGATGTTTAAAATGATTAATTACCACATTAATTGTGACAATAATAAGTTTATAGTAGTAGTACTATAGGGAGTAGTAATTGTTAACAAGGCGTTGAAATTAGCATGCATTGGCATTGCACAGGTGGGTGTGAGAGCTGACCATAGTCCTCTCCTCTCCTCGTGGTTGTTTTTGTCGTATCGTAACACGGGAAGGTGTGATTTTTGGTTTTTCATTTTCCAAGGTCAGACATCTCCAACTCCCAATTTTGAATGTCTGTCTGTCGACTTTCTCAATTCCAACTTGGTCGTTTTTTGTTCATTACTACATAGTATTTTATTATTAGTATATACTACTACTATTTATTTAGTACTGTCAAATATAAAAAACTTCTGTTTACGTGCTCGTTGTTTTGGTTTGTTCTGTCACCGAACTTCGATTTGAGTTAACTACTACTATATATTATGCACAACACTACAAATCTTGGAACTCTTTTTTTTTTTTTTTGTCTATAAAAATGGTTCTATTCTCCGCTAAATTTGACTCTCTCTATTCAAAATAACGGACCAGTACCACTACCACTACCACCATCATATACTAGCTAGTACGTAGTCTTTCAATTTTGATTAATCACGGTAGTAACGTTCAAAATCTAGCTACTCAAAATTAAAAAATTGATGTACATTGTAAAATTGATGTACATTTGTGATTAATTATATATGAAGGTTACAATCATTAAGAATTAGGATCCTTTTCCACCTACAAAAAGGACTAAAAATCGATCCAGCAACCATAAGGATACCACCATGCATCAGTGAGAGCTAATTAACCAGCTTGCACTCACAGCTTCAGCTTGTTCATATTTGACAGTAACAAAAGAGCTAGAAACATAAACCATAAGGATATAAAAAAAAAATGTTGGGTTTCATATATACATTAAAATTGAATTGATAATTACTTACTACTACTATCTTCAAAATTAATCTCCAATATTGAAACCAAACAACTGACTGAAACTTGTAGCATGCATATATATATATGCCTTAAAATTAAGGAAAATAACTTAATTAGACTCAGTGCTCATGATCCATGCATGTGTCCGAATCTAATTCACCTCAAAAAAAGAAAGAAAGAAGGAAATGCTGAATAAAGATATAAAAATTAGAGATCTATATATATCTAGCTAGCACTACTTATAGTATTATCTTAATTTGAAACATCGGTCGGTTTTAACTTTTGAGAAAAGTGGAAGTAGTTAGAAAAGTAAAAATGAAAATGAAAAGAATAAAGGGATCATCGTAACTTGGTTCGAAGAGGAACATGCTGCTGCTGGTGGTAGATAGATGCGATACGATGCGGTGTTGGGTTGAGAGCTTAGATTTGAAAATAACAACACCCACCCACACTAACGATTAATAAACTTTTTGCTGCGCGCGCCATTGGTTATACTAGTAGTATACTTTATGAGTAAGTAATTTAATAATAAGTCATCGTATTATATTTATTTAATCTATATATTACCAAGTTACAACTTATTGAAAAATGATAAATTTCAAACAATTATACATCTCCGTTACTTTCTTATATAGTACTAGTATATTCGTTAAGTAGAGCCATAGTAGTAGTGTAGGAGAGTACTACTACTAGTAAGTAGTAGTAACCTACGTAGTACGTTTTTAAAAAGAAGACCTTATTATAGTAGGAAGGAAAGGTACATACTTCATACATAGTCATATAATAGATGATGGAAGCCACACGAGCGGTTCTCGATTTATGCGTGCGTGCTTTTTTTGGTTTGTTTTGGTTTGGTTTGCTGTTTGGGTTGGGAACATCAACGTCAACATCAAACATGAACCCTCTCTTTTTCTTTTCTTTACTCTGTTTGTGCACAGACTCCCACTCATTAAACTAAAAAAAACATCCTCCCAACTTAAAACACAGTAATAATAGTAATAAAAAAAACAACTACACGCACGGCAAGAATACAGAGAAAGCAAATAAAGGATGGTGACTGATTGATGGATGGATGAATCGATTGATTTAAAAGAAGCAAAATAGGAGGAGGAGGAAGGAGTGGTAAACTCATCACTTCAGCTTCCCAACTTTGCTTTCCTTTGTTTTGCTGTGTTAAAAGGACAACGACAGACTCCTCTTCCTACCCTCCTCCTACCTTTCTTCCCATTTTCATTTCAAGCAACTCTCTCGCTCCTCTTTTATTGCTATACTACTCTATTCCATCCATCTTACAACAACACAACTATTTATACATACATAAACTGTTACGCGCGGCTCCAAGTTTGTTCCTATCCCAGTGTCGTCTCATTAGTATTACAATAACGTAATTAATTAATGACTCCAAAGAACCCTCCTCCTCCTCCTCCTCATTATCATCATCAACACCTACCACCTGGAAAGATGTTTGATCCAAACCCCACACCAACAATCTCCCGTAGATTCATAAGCATAACAAACCCTATATTCTCTCCCCCCACACAACAACAAGACGAACTTCACAGACACAACCGGAATAGTAACATTAATGCTGCCGGCTCCGGCGGTGATGGATTGTTTATGTTTGGGAGCAACAAACCGCCGCCTCATGTCAACAACAACAACAACCACTTCAACCGGGAGGAAGACCACACACCACCAAATAGTAGTAGTAGATATGTACGTCAGGAACGAATGATGAGGATTAATGATAACATTATCCAGTTGAATAGTAAGCTGTGTGCTAGAGGACATTGGAGACCCGCTGAAGACTCTAAGCTTAGAGAATTAGTCTCACAGTACGGTCCTCAGAACTGGAATTTGATTGCTCAACACCTACATGGGAGATCAGGTACACACTAATTAATTACTACTATTAATTTTGAGTTTGATTTAGTAGTAATTAACTAGCTATAGCTAGCTAGCTAGCTAGCTAGCTAGGTGTGTTTTATAATTAGTACTAATAAGTCTAATAATTATTATTTTGTTTATTTCTTTGAATTGTTAAGGGAAGAGCTGCAGATTAAGGTGGTTTAACCAACTAGACCCAAGGATTAACAAGAGACCATTCACGGATGATGAAGAAGAGAGACTATTAAGTGCACATAGAGCTTACGGCAATAAATGGGCACTTATTGCTAGATTATTCCCAGGGAGAACTGATAATGCTGTTAAGAATCACTGGCATGTGGTTATGGCTAGAAAACACAGGGAACATTCTAATAATATGCATCATAAGAGACGATTATTAAGATCATCATCATCATCAGTATACCCCATTACCAACAACAACAACAACATTAGCTATCATCAAAACCAACATCGAAGCAGCTGCAGCATCATTGGTGAAGGAGGAGGGGAGAGTGAATCTACGGTTTCTTCTTCTAATGTTGTTGTAGCAGATAATCAAGAATCACAATTACTAGCTGTTGCTGGTGCTAGCACTGACCTTTCCATCATGACTACCGCCTCTTTACCATTACCAACAACAACAAATACTAGATCACTTCTGCTGCCACCTCCTTCTCCTCTTGCATTAGCCGGTGGTGGGTTTTCATCTCCTACATTTTTTGAACAACATCGCCACCACCCAACCTTTCATAATAAAGGTAACAACAATGTATAGTACTGTCTCATGTTTAAAACTTTACAGAGTTAATTAAAGCTTATTAATTAGTTTTAATTAATTAGTTGATCTGGTTATATATAGGTACATTGATGATGTATAAGGATGAGTTATCATTATCCACCGGAGCAAGAGATGCACTCAAAGATGAAAAGTCGACGTCTACAACGAAGTTGGAGCTCATGATCAAACAGCAGCAGCAGGAGGAGGATAATAAGAAGAAAGATTTAGTGGGACAATCATCAGATTTGAGCTCAGATAATCATGCATCTTCAACTACTACTACTGTTGTTCATGATTCGTTAGGTGCTAACTGCAAGGACAATAATAGGATTGACAATACTACTACTACTAGCAGTGGTAGTGACGTTAGATTAGTAAATGGCAACATTCAGCTGGGACATCCCTTCTACTACTTTGATTTTCTTGGAGTTGGAACCGTATAGAGATAGATATGCTGCATACTACTACTACTACTAGCTACCTAGCTAATAGTAGTAGCTATAGTGTAGTAACTTAGTAGGAGTAAGTAATAGTGTGGGTCCCCATTATGTATCTAGCTAGGTAAAAGAAAGGTACTACTACTGATCCTACTCCAGTGTAGAGCTATAGTCAAGCAAAGAAAAGAGGTGGTCGTCGTCGTCTGGTTTGGTTTGTTTTCTTTAGTGTAGTAGATAGAGTATTTGCAGAAGAAGACTTGAAGAACAAGGAAGGAACTGACCAGATTACCTTGCTTAGTTTAAAAAAAAAAAAAAAAACTTGTGTACTTCCCTGGCTTCGCATCCCCACAAACTACTACTCTTTTTTCTGTCTCTATCTCTCTGTCTTAAATGCAAACAAACTCCTGACTGCTACTACAACTACAAGAAGAATGGTTTACGTGGGATCTGTACGCTAGAGGAGTATTTAATGCTCACCTTCTCCTCTAACTGAACTAGCTACTAGCTTGACTCACTCAACTTAACTTAACTAGTAGTAGTAGTGGGTTGCTTTGGCAAGTGTATATATGGATTGGATAGCATCAAAGTGGGTGGTTCTGTTCTATGTTCTGATTGTCTGATACAGGTGCTTCTATTAACGGAAAACAAACAAAACAAACAAACCGAGGGCAGTGTCAGTGTGATGTGAGAAAAAAAAAAGCACGTGCAGGCTGGTGGTGATGGTCGATAAATTTGAATTCCAGAAGGGGAAAATTGGAACTCGTGATCCCACTCACTCTTTGTTATGGCTAATAATTACTTAAGAGTTAGATAACAAACCTAAACATTTATTGATGAAAAAATCCGGTATATTAAATTGATGTGGAAAATAACAGTCTTAATTTACCTCTAAACTGTTCAGCTGCATTGGCTAGAGGCTCTTTTTTTTTCATAGTTTAATGCTCGTTTTTTCTCTTGAAACCTTCGTTTTTTACTATCTTAATTATTCTTAATCAAAGCTAGGACAGTAATTTTGATCATAGGGATAAATAATTCGATAGTATTTCTATCGCGCTGTTGATCATATAATTAAACTTTATGAAACCATGATCAACTATGATAATACGATGGATGGGTATTAAACTGAATTACTCCTATTCTAAGCACCTAAAACTAGAATGAGGGATTATTGGGTATGCTAGAGCAAGCGGTGAATGTAGTACTGTGTTTAACTTACATGCTCTTAATTTTCAAATAGATCAATATAATCAAGTTAATTAGTTGTAGTCTCTGATCAAACCTTAATTATGTCAATAACCTAGAGTCTGATTATTAGCTCGCTCTGTCTTAAAGTTAAATCTCCTAGCCTGCATCGAAAGTCAACATCGTCTCATTCGTGTTGATACCACATGAGTTAGGGTTTCCAGTAACATATTTGAAATAACCACAAATATCTCAATTATCACCAAAACTTTAGATTTTAACTAGTATATTTTCACAATCTAGCTAAGAGGTAAGAACTAAGAGCAACCGCAATAGTCTTCACATTTACCTATAAATACAATATTATATTTGTTTAAACTAGCGTAACTTCTCAACTTTTCCATTTTCTATTACTTTTGTATTATTTATTTTCTATCTCATGTCACTAAAAAAATATTTGAGTGGGAGAGATCCATGGATGTTCTACACACTTGCACGCACTTCATCAATGAGACTTTGAGGCTGTGATATTTTTTCATTTTTCTTAGTGACACATGGATGGATTCACCCACGGTGGAGATGCTCTAAGAACTCTATAATGAATCTCAATATTCTAGCTACATTTTCATTATACCCTACCTACGTACATCAATTCGATACTCATACTAGTATACATAATGCACCGAAGAAGATTTGATCAGGAATCTTCCGACTGATAAAGATGATGATGTGATAAGGAAAACATGCATGCAGTATGCAGATGCAGTGGTGAATCAGGCAGGCATATATATATGCAGAGCCAGAGAAGATGATGCATTGAACTGTTAGATTAAATTTGGCTGCAGCTATATAGAGCTCTCGAATCACGGAAACCCCGCTCCCTCGTTGATGCCTCATCATTACACGCACCGTCATCCTTCTCTGTCTGACCCACCTCGATCCCATATAACAATTCCAAATCCAGACTCCAGTATTGGGCAAAAGAAGATGTTAGCAGCAACTTTAGTGGTCCTACTACTTTTTACCGTTAAAAAGGAAACTTATGACTCAGCAACCACACCCACCTGTCATCGTCAATCTGGTCTTCGTCTCATCAAAAAATGTAGCTCACTCCAAGACTCGGACTAGGAGTATATATATATAAATAATAAATCATGATTTTAATTCGCATGCACAGCTTCACCTCTCAAACGTTATGGCAAGCAACAATTGAAAATCGTGAAGTATATAGTAGTATAAGATTCATAAAAGAATTGTTGAGCAATAAATATATTGTAATCAAGGTTATAATAATTCTTAGAACTTATGACTTGTGGGCTCAAGGAAATATCGAGAGAATTGAGAAAAATCTCCATAAAATATTAGAGGAAAGTTTTAAAGCATGGGTCAATGATATTTTTTTTGTGGCGAGCACTCATATGAAAATTGGAGTTCAAAGAAAACTAAAATAAGATCCATTTAAATAAAGAAGGCTGCATCACGGATGTATCGAAAGGTAAAAGAGAACCCGGAGAGGCTCCATCACGGATGAAGAAGTTTGTTCATTTGAAGCATTGACTGTTGGAGTTCAAGGTTAGAGACAGGGTGTTGTTGAAGCTCACTCTTCAATTAAAGAAGAAATAAAACCTTCTATGCACAAAGGTCTAGTCCAACACTATGATGGGCCTTTTGAGATAATCCAGCGGATACGTAATGCGGTTTATTGCTCTGCTCTCCCGGATAGATTGAAGGTCTACCTAACCTTCCATGTGAGCTACCTGAAGCCATACCATGAAGATGCCAGCAAAGCCCATATGACGGAGATAAGAGCACCAACAACGATCGGCAAGAGTTCCAGTAGCAATATGACATCTTGGCTTATCGAATGCGAAGGAGAAACTTGAACAAGCGAACCGATTTCCTAGTCCAATGGAAGGGGAATCCAAAGAGGATGTGACTGGGAAAGGCGGGAAACATTGTGGCAATTTAGGGATAAGATACAAGAATATCTAGACTCTTTGTCGGGGACGGCAAAAGCTTAAGCGGGGATGGTTTGTCACGCTTATTTTCCAGTAGATCTGAAATACCAGCGAATTTTGAGATAGATTTGGGATAAATAAGTTATTAACGAGATTAGACGCGAATGGTATAGATTAAGGCCTAGGGAAGCTAAATAAAGATTTCATATTATCTTCCTTATTCTAAATTATTATAAATACTAATATACTTTTCTCACATTCTTTTCCCTAAAATTATATCTAATACTAAATATATTTTCTATCATCACGTTACCACGATCTCCACTCACTTCTTAATTCATTAATTAATTATTATAATCCATCCCTTCTATATTATTTCTATTTATAGTCACGATCATCATCATCTTCACCGCATCGTCATTACGTTTCATCTCTCTCTTTAAACTTCCAAAACTCTCAAACTCTCGCTCTTTCATTCTTGCTGTTGTCAAACTTCTTCCCTGGTGCCGGATTAGGTAGAAGGGTAAGGGTAATTATCGGTAAGGTTTTGATATTATTTTGGTTGTGATTGAGTGAGTCTCTGATTGTTGTCTCTATTTGAATTCTAGACCCCGATTTCTCTGACGGGAGCTTCTAGTGGATTGGCTGAATTATCTTCGTAGTGGTGAGCGTATCCAGGTAAACATCTATGCTCATCATCTACTATCTCGAGTGGTTTGGCAAAGAATCGATTGATTGAATAAAACTCTGTTTTGGTATTGTTGGAGATTGGGAATTACTTTCCCCGTGTGTTTTGGATACAATGGTTTTACAATTAATTTTGGATACTGTTTTTGGGAGACTTTCACAGGATGAATTGTTGGATTATTGATGGTACCTTTATCGTGCTCCGTGTATATTGATGGTACCTTATGGTGCTCCATGGAATTGTCGGTACTTTTTACCCCGTGTATCTATATTAAATTTTTGCCTACAGACATAGTTGCAGTTAAACTCTATGATCTACTCCTTTTAGGTCAAAAGTACTGTCTGGGGGGTGTGCACACTTAAGGACTTAGGGTGAGGTGGGATATTATTGTTGCGACCCCAATTCGGGTGTCGTCCGTGTATAGTAATGATTGAATCCTAGTGAAAGTTCTCCCTAAATTACTTTTGGCATGGTGATTGTAGTTTTGGAAGTGGCTCAATTGGATAATCACTAGTACAAAAAACGTCTATTTCGGCGCCCCTATTTCGGCGGTTGTAGATAAAACCGCCGTAATAGGGCCCGAGATGTATACGTATGTAAAGAAGGGGTCTATTTCGGCGGTTCCTAGATATGAACCGCCGAAATAGGCCCTTTTTAATAATAAAAAAAATTAAAGAGACCTATTTCGGCGGTTCCTTACACGAAACCGCCGAAATAGGTGTTTCTATTTTTTTTTTTTTAAATTTAATCATCTATTTCGGCGGTTCTTTGTTAGGAACCGCCGAAATAGGTCTCTTTAATTTTTTAATAATTAAAAAGGGCCTATTTCGGCGGTTTCTAACAAGGAACCGCCGAAATAGGTCCTTTTAATTAACCCCCAACCCCGTTTCGTAACAATTACGATTTCATTAGCTAGGTTAATTACCCCTCTTCTCCTCTCTCTGTTCGCGGCGATTGCGACCAACACCGCCACCACAGCCGTATTCCGGCCGCCCTCCTCCTCCTCTCGCTGTCGCCGGTGTCGCGCCGTCGGTGGTGGTCTTCGTGTGGCGTCGCCGGCCTCATTCCGCCATTTAACAGAGGCGAACAGAGGTGAGCAACCCTAACTTTGTTTTCGATTTTGCTTATTTAATTGTTAATTTGTTGTTAAAAGTGAGATTGTTGTCATTATGATTGTGGATGATGATATTTATTGTGTGTGTGAAATTTTTGCAAGATTTGGTTGTTAAACTATTAAATTTATGTATGCACACAAGGTGTTCGACGAAATGTCCGAGTGAATTTTTGTGCTGTTTTTGGCCCTTCTTTTAAGTATAGTTAGGTTGGAAAAATTCCCGGACTATTGTGAATCGATCTGTCTATTCCCTGTATGGAGTCTTTGTCTCAACATTTCCACTTTGTACAATAGAAGTTTATGGGAGAAACTCCCATTGTTTAGAGTTATATTAGGCGTCCATGAGAGAAACACTTAATGTAAATTAAGAGGTAATGTATATGATAAAGAGGTAATGCAAAATAGTGCGTTAAATTGTAAAATTATAAAATTGAAACGTATATATTACTGAATATAAAAATAGTATAATAATAAATACAAATTTATATTATAAAAAGGCTATCAATATGTATAATCAATTATTTAGTACGAGTTGTAAGGAAATTTGTTTATCTAATTTTTAATATAAATTGTAATAACTATAATAAACCATGACATAATTAATAAGTTGTTTATTATCAATTTCATATATCTTCATCATATATTATTTAGAATAAATATACGTTAAAATAAGTTTAAACTCCCATTGTAGTTAGTGAATTTAGTTAGTTAAACTCACTAGTTAATTTAATTCGTATTTTATAAATTAGTAGCAAAATGTACGTAAATAAATTAATTTGTTGTAAATATTATTTATATGTTGTCAAAAAAAATATTGTTAAGGAATTTAGTTAGTTTTTCGGGCTTAGTTAATTCAATTACTGTGAGTTAAACTTATTTTAAATTCACTACAACAATGGGAGTTTAAACTCACTTAGTTAATTTAATTCGTATTTTATAAATTAGTATCAAAATGTACGTAAATAAATTAATTTGTTGTAAATATTAGAGAAAGTGTTATGAAATGTATATGTACAGTGCTTGTGTGAGCAAGTGAATATGAAAGTTGTAAACGCAAAGTATAAATAATCAAATTTTGTAGTGAGTTTAGAAGAAAGAAATAGTAAAGAAGAAAGAGTGTATAAAGTAATGAGTGAGCAGAATGATGATTATAGTAGATAAAAGTAGTAAAAAAGTGTAGAAATGATAAGTAGAAAAAGAGTAGAACGTTTCGTAGTGTATAATTGAATAAGAGCGTGAACAAGCAGTCATAGTAGAAAAATATTGTAGTAGGTGAGGTATTAGCCGTTTTAGTAGCGGTTTGAAGTAGAGGTGTGAGAATGTATTTATATATATATATGAGTATTGTATAGTCGTTAAGTTTAATATAAAATTATTCTAATTGATCTGAATGTTGTTCAATCTTTATGCGTTGCCTCTGTAGAGATTGGTGTTGCTACACAAGTCTCGCACGCCCGATTGAGAAGAGGGGCTGAAAACAATTCATTTATGAACCGGTATTTTTTTTAATTTAACTCTTCATTCTCTTCACTCACTGTAATATAATCTAACTTATCATTTTTCTCTTTTGTGTCTCTACAGATAAATACTTAAGGAGCTTCTTTACCATTTGATGGTAGATTGAAAGCGGAGCGGAGAGCAATTCATTTTCGAACCGGTAATATAATCTAACGTATTTTTTCTCTTTTGTACTTTGTATTTGATTTCCACAAATTATTGGAATTTCGTTTGATGAATGAATTTGGTATATATTAGTTTGGTTTATGATTGAAATTTGTGTTGTTGAATAATTGGTGAATGCTTAATAATAGGCATAGTTGTGTCTTTATTTTACTTTGTATTTTATTTCCACAAATTATTAAAATTTTGTTTGATGGATAAAGTTGGTATTAGTTTGATTTGTGATGGAAATTTGTGTTGATGAATGGTTGGTGAATGCTTAATAATAAGCATGGGATAGGTAAAATTATGCAAAAGTCATGCCGTTTTTTTTAAAATCTCTTCGTAATTAATTGTTTGATGTATGTGTATATGTCTAACAATATCTAATTTTTTTTATCAGGTCCGTTATTCACCTCTCTTGTTTCCCGCCTTCTTCCATTACTTTTCCTCTTTCCTCCTCTGTGCACAAGTAAGTAACTAAACCTTATTTTTTGTTTAATAAATGCAATTATGTATTTAAATATAAGTGCTAGTACATAATTTAGCTTCATTCCCTATTTGTTGATGCATTTCTTTTTTAATTTATTTTTTGTTGCTCCCTTGCAGAGACATATCAGAAGTGGTATTGCTGCATCTCTCGCACAGAAGCCTACCTCTCAGGCACCAGTCTCCCCTGTCCATAAATCCTTAAAAAACAAGTACGTATTCTAACTCTCGATTCTTTGTTAATCTGTAAACCGGTTTGAACTTATACAGTGGAGAATTGAAAGCGTTGATTTGATGATCTGAATTTGCAATTGGTTTTCAGTTAGCTAGTAAAGAATTGATTTATTTTAATTGTTGGTTGCTGCCATTGTTGGAATGTTTGTGGTTGTGATGACTTTGGTGAGTGCTGAATAATAAGCACGGGATGTGTACAATTATGCAAAGGTCATGCCAAATTTTTTGTAGAAAAAGTATTCGTAATATTGTTTTAAACACCGGTTTCTGTTTTAGAAGTGCAACAATTTCTTAAATTTAAAATGGTAGTTTATTTTGTGTTTGCAACCTTAGAGTTAGGCTAGACTAATTGTCAATCATCCCAGTCATGCTCCATTAGGAAATAAACATGTGCAACTTAATAGGCCATATTCTACAAAGGATCTAACTCACACCTGTGATCTGTTGCACATGTAGTATGGAGCGTGACTGGATGTATGGTGATAGAGGCGAACATTTTGACAAAATGCTGAAAGAGTTTTGCAAAGCTGCAGTGCAACACAAGGACAGGACAAAGGCGGAGAAAATTCCATGTCCTTGTGTTGATTGTGGTGTGGTTAGACATTATTCAAGCATCAACCTCGTACAACTCCATGTGAAGACCCGTGGTTTCATGCCACATTATACAAAATGGATTTTTCATGGAGAACGTGTTGAAGATAATGCTTCATCTTCCTACAGTCACGATCGGTGTAACTCAAGAACCGAGCAGACATTCGATACTACTAACGAGTCAGAACTCCCAAGCGCTTCCGGAGTCAATGTTGACAGTGAGTCGACTTATCATGATGAACAAATTGACGAGATGCTTGGTAACGTTGAGGATAACTTTGTCGACCGGCCGGATGAGTATCAAAGGTTGTTGGACGCATCCAAAACGGCGTTGTATCCTACTTGCACTAAGTACACGAAATTGACAGCTATATTGAATTTGTTCAACCTGAAGGGAAGATATGGATTGAGTGACAAAGGTTTCACGGCATTCCTCGAGCTGATTCATGATATGCTACCGGATGAGAACGGTCTCCCTACGACCACGTATGAGGCAAAGAAATGGGTGTGTCCAATGGGAGTAGAGTACAAAAAAATTCACGCGTGTCCAAACAACTGTGTGTTGTACAGGGGTGAATACGAACATCTGGACAATTGCCCGAAATGTTCGTTGTCCCGGTATAAGCATAAAGATGGTGAGTACTCCTCCGTTCAGAAAAAAAGCCCTCCAGCAAAACTTGTTTGGTATTTGCCGATTATACCCAGATTCAAACGGTTGTTTGCGAATCCGAAAGATGCAAAGAACTTACGATGGCATGCGGAGGGTAGAAAGAGTGATGAGAAACTAAGACATCCAGCAGATGGGCCTCAGTGGAGAAACATCAATAGACGGTTCAAAGAACATTTCGGACATGAAGATAGGAATCTGAGGCTTGGGTTATGTACTGATGGAATGAACCCGTACGGCACATTGAGTAGTCAACACAGTACATGGCCTGTTCTGCTAGTGATCTACAATTTGCCCTCATGGTTGTGTATGAAACGAAAGTACATCATGTTATCGCTCCTGATATCTGGTCCCAAGCAGCCAGGTAATAGCATTGATGTGTACCTTGCCCCTCTGATCGACGATCTGAAGCTATTGTGGAATGAGGGGACCGTGGTATATGATGCTTATGCAAGAGAGAATTTCACGCTCAAGGCTTTGTTGTTCTGTACCGTCAATGACTTCCCTGCGTATGGGAACTTGTCCGGTTACACGGTTAAAGGAACATTTGCATGTCCCATATGCGAGGAAGACACTTGTTCGGACCGTTTAAAACATTGTGGGAAGAATGTTTATATGTGTCATCGACGTCTTCTCCCCGAAGATCACCCTTATCGAGTAACGAAGAGAAAGTTGTTCAATGGTCAAGCCGAAACTCGTGTGGCCCGTCTACCTCTGACCTCTGAGGAAGTGTACGAAAAGGTTAAGGACATTGTAAATGTATTTGGAAACACATCAAAACCGGCGAAAAACATTTGGAAAAAGTGTTCTATCTTTTGGGAACTACCTTATTGGCGTCATCTTTCTGTGAGGCACTGCTTAGACATCATGCACATTGTGAAGAACGTTGGTGAGGCAGTGAGTGGGACTTTACTCAATATACCCGGCAAAACAAAAGACGGATTGAAAATCAGAAAGGACATGCAAACCATGGGTATACGAAAGGAGTTACACCCACAAGAGAATGGGAAACGAATCTACCTACCTCCTGCATGCTACACGCTCTCAAAGGCTGAAAAGATTAGTTTCTGCAAATGTCTGTACTCGGTAAAAGTACCGTCTGGATACTCTTCAAACTGGAAGAACATTGTATCGATGAAGGATTTAAAACTTTTAGGCATGAAATCTCACGATTATCATGTACTGATGTTACATCTTCTTCCGGTCGCAATTCGAGGGATATTGCCATCTGATGTCAGAAATGCTTTAACTCGGTTATGTTTCTTTTTCAACGCTGTGTGCTCCAAGGCAATTGACGTAACCTCTCTAGATGATCTACAACGTGAAATTGTTATCACTTTATGTCAACTTGAGATGTATTTCCCACCATCTTTCTTTGATATAATGGTACATCTAATTGTGCACATCGTTCGAGAGATACAGTTCTGCGGTCCGGTATACTTACGGTACATGTACCCTTTTGAACGGTACATGGGTATTCTGAAAAGTAGAATGAAGAATAGGTATCGACCAGAGGGGGGAGCATTGTTGAAGCAACAGTGACTGAGGAAGTCACGGAGTTTGTGACCGATTATTTGAGTGAGGCAGAGTCTATTGGTATCCCAAAACCACGACACTATGGCAGGTTTAAGGGTAAAGGTGTTATTGGTAGAAAGATCGTGCAAGTTTCGCGTCTACTTATTCATCAAGCACATTTGTTTGTCTTACAACATCTTGAGGTTGTTGAACCTTATTTGGAAACCCATATGGTTGAGTTAAGGCATCAAAATCCTTTGAAAAACCACATTTGGCTGACAAAAGAACAAAACCGAGTTTTTATCCAATGGTTCAAAGATCATGTGTTGACATTAGCATCATCAGATCCAGAAGCTGTAAGCGAAGAGATCAGATGTTTGGCAATCGGACCTGAAACTAATATTACATCTTTTGAGGGGTATGATATTAGTGGGTATACATACTACACTGCACGCCAAGATGCCAAATCGATAAACCAGAATAGTGGGGTAAAAATTGAAGCTGCTGCCACTGAGTACCACAGCGGTAACCGATCTCAACCAGTTAGTAATTGGTATTATGGTGTCATCGAGGACATCTGGGAACTAGACTATGACATTGATTCCTTTCTGTTGTTCCGGTGCAAGTGGGTGGACAACCGACGCGGGTACCAAAATGATGGAGGGCTTACCATGGTTGATCTTTCACGGTTACACGGTTATAATGATGATCAATTTGTTCTGGGAAAGGATTGCGAGCAAGTGTGGTATGTTGAGGATCCGAAAGACTGCAGATGGTCTGTTGTTCTTCCAGGAAGAAGGCCGGTTGTAATGGAAAATGAAAATGAGGATAACGATGAAAATGGGACTGTAGAGGAAACATCCTTGTTTCCTACTGGATTACCGGATTCGATTTGATGATACTGAAAACGATTTGCTCTACGCACGATCAGACCATGATGAGGGTGTTTGGGTAGAAAATATGAAATGATTTATGTTTTTGTACGTGTCAGGTAATGTTGTTAGTAGAATGTAGACTGTAATATCATCTTAACTGTTATTGTTATGCATCATAGTATTTATGTTATGAGTTTAACTGATGAAAATGCTTTATGATTTTTTTTTGCAGTGGATGATCACCCTATAGATGACCCCATTGGACGGCTTATCTCGACTGGAGAACCTGAGCCACAGCCGAATAGACCAAGTAAGCGGGTCACGAGAGGAGGAAAGAAGAAGAAGGACCAGTAGCAGTACACGAGACTGAGGCTGGCCCTTCACAGCAGACCGAAGAGGAGTCGGTTGTGCCACCAGAGGCGAAGAAGCAGAAGAAAAGAGGTGCAACACGTGGGCTGAAGGCTAACAAGGGCCCTCCTACAAAACCGGTCGACTTCAATCAATTCAACCAGCCCCATGGAAATTGGAAGAATGACTTCACCGCTTACGGTAGCCATTTGGTGAAGTCATATTGCGACATAAACCACACCTGGAAGCAAGTGCCTCAATCATTGAAGGATACTATGTTTCAGCGTCTTCAGGTAAATCTCTACATTATTACTATGATCTTTTGTGAAATAATAGAACATTTATGTTTACTTTACTAACTGAATGATCATGTACGTAGTCTCGTTTCTCCGTGGATCCCGCACTTAAAAACGATGTGCTATCAGCGATGTCGAAACAGTTCCGGGACCACAAGAATAAGTTGGCTGACAAGTCATCTACAAGATGCCTACTCCAGAAGATCCAGATGAGCCAGATCATGGTGGAGACGGTGTGAGACCACCATGGGAGGTTTACGAGGGCATAACAGAAGAGAGCAATGGCTACAATTTGTTGAGAGGCGTCACACACCGGAGTTCCAGGTGCACTTTATTGTCATACATACATAAATTAATCTTAATTTCTTATGTTTTTTTGTGTTCAATTTCACTTAACATGATCCCATTAATTTATGCAGGCTCTCCGTGCGAAACAACAAGCAAATGCTAAGAAGAATCTGTACCCTCACCACTTAGGTGGAAAAAGTATTGCTCAAAGGGTACCAGAATGGGAGCAAAAGGGATATCTGCCCACGGATGGCTCATTGGATGCCAGTGGCAGAAGAATGAAAGTGTGGGAGTTAAGCCACATTCCGAAGAACTCTACTCCCGAAAATCCTCAATATGATGAAGCCACGAGAGCAGTTATTGCTCAAATGGTAAGTGATATCATTTCATTTTCAGTCAAACTGTTCATTTCCTTTGTATATGAACTTATGTTAAACTAATAACTGTATTTGTGTGTTATATTAGGGTGAATTAAGCTCTCAGCTCACCCAGGGCACCTGGACCTCACAGAGGAATGATGATCCTCTTACACGCGCTCTTGGTAAGAAGGATCATCCAGGTCGTGCCATTGGGTTTGGTGGGCACGTTGGTATCCGCCAGGCATTTGGCGCACCCGGGTCCAGAATCAGCAGGGACAGTCGATTAGCTACGAGGAGCACCTGAGAGTGTTGGCTGAGATGGAGCAGAGGATTACTCAGAACGTCGACGAGAGGATCGCTCAGGCTATATCAAGGATTCAGCCACAGCAGCATGAAAGCCAAGAGGTTTCTCGACCACCAGTTGATCAGTCACCCATTCAGCATCAGAGTGCACCGGTAGTGAGAAGTAGTGTCCACTCGGCTGATCCGTTTCCCTATGCATCTCTACAGGTTAGACTAACATTTCAATTGAGTACATGACGATTATGATTTTTAACTTGATCACTAATATCATCATAGAAGAATTCTCAATTTTTATCTAAACAAGTTCCACATAACACTCAGGCACCCACTGAGTGCCATCTGTTTTTACAAATTGGAGTAGAAGAGGTCATGGTTGCATGGGGAAAACTTTTCCCCTCTCGTCCAAGTGATATTGTGCACGGTGAACCACTCCGACATTACCATGCACGAGTGCTTCTAGACGAATTTGTTGCAGAGCATGCTGACGTCGGTTTACCGGTGCCGATCCCACAAAGACCTACCGTGCGTTCTGCACAAACTGCGACAGTGCAGTGGCCTGCACGATTGGTCAGACTCCCTGGGCAGGTATTACTCTTAACCGTTGCTATAAAACTATTGGTGTACCACCTTGCATCCATATACTTAATTAGACTAATATCATAGGATATGACCCCACCGAAGACTGATAAGGGCAAAGGAAAAAGAATTGCCACACCTGTGCAATCAAAGGCATCCACAAATTTTGTGCTTAGACCTGCTTTGGTGGAGAAGAGAATATTGGCCGTTGTCCGAGTCTGAAGCAATATGACAGATTCTGCAGTATCCTCGACTCGTTGTTGGTGATACACCGGATAGTGATT
>JAIOTZ010002380.1:0-18732 GCA_023374045.1 Limonium bicolor
AGTTGGACACCTCGAATGATCGAAGAACACAAGAAAGCTTACCAAGAATCCAGTAAGGTCACGGACCTAAGGATAAGGCGTTAAGAAGTGCGAGAAGCACAGAGTATTAAGTACAGACATTGGAAATGTCTCAGGAAATACCTAATAACTGGGTGAATACCAGTGTAAATAATACGGCGAATGCCTAAATGAACTTATTAATGTACGATAAACGGGATAGAATTCCCACTTTATACCTCACTGAAGAGAATAATGACCTAACCCAGAAGGTATTAGAAGGTACCAAGGATCTACCCAATAATGGGAGACATTACAACCCTAAACGGGATAGTCAAGGACATAGCCGCAAGGCAAAGTCACAACTGAACATAACCATAAGTACAAGCCAAATGTAATGGCATTACTCTGTAACACCCAGGAGCAATCCGAGAAGGGTGCCGGAGTCAACAGTAGTTGAACGAAACATCGTGTTGAGAACACAAGTGTTAAGTCAAACACTCGGGTAAAACCCGAAGGGATCCCACGTAGCACGGGATACCCTAGATTGCCAGAGGGCATCAACAAATATCAAGTTGTTTTAAGGGCCTTCCATGTACGGAAGTGTGGTGAGACAACCACATCAAGAGCCCAGTAATACCTTCCAAACCATTTAATGACATATGGTAAAGGAGAAACCTATATAAACAGCCCGCATGGAGCATGACTCGAGGCAAGGTGGCTTGTAAGCCGATAAAACCAACTACAATACGTAGATCCAAACATTGTAAAACATATGCATAAAGGCATAAGAGGAACAGTGGTGAATGAACCACTACCTTAGAGTGGGGATACCACTTGTGATTATGGGGCCTATGGAGCGGCATTTGCGTGAATCCTCCAGAGAAAGGCTACCACCTAAGTATGTAATGTGAAACCGCTAGAGTGGTGTAGCAAAACTTGAGCATGTGTATATTGCCAATGAGTATACGAACTATAGTAGAGTAATCAGTTGAGTAGTGAACACTGTATGTGTACCATATGAACTGCAGAGTAAGCAGTGCGCAAGTGCGCAGAGAGATTTAAAGAGTAGTGTATGTTGTTGAGCCACAGTGTAAATGGCGTGAACACCTAGGCGGAAGCTAAAGTAGTAGCGGATGCCATGAAAATGAGAAAGACCAAGGTACGCAGTGAGCGACCATTGTGAGAGTATATTCAGATAGTGATCAGAAGTTGATGAGAAAATGTGGTAATGGAGACATGATCATTCCTATCTCATGAGAGATTTACTGTCAAGGGTTTACGCTTCTGCACTCTGTATGACTGAGTGTTTTGGTATTGCACTTGTGCGGTAATGATCAAGTGGGAGAGCCAGGAATTGAGAAATGTCAACAAGCCTGTTGAGTGAGAATCTAGAGAGATAACCGTGCGACCATTGGCTAAAGATGCACAAAGAACGTGGGCAGTAACCCACAGGGCCCAGGATCGATATGTGGAAAAATGCAGAGTAGTATGAATGAAGAACTCTGGCACAGAACCAAGAAACAAACATAATCCATGAGCCACTATTAAATGAGGAAGCACTACATGCTAAGTAGCAGCTTGACCTCAACCGACAATAAGTCGGGAAAAATAGTGAATAATCACAAAGGTATACAGTGTTAAGATTTCCAGAGAATTGGAGAGAAAATCTATAACTCATCGAATTCGCATACGGTAAGAGATACCAAGCGACGATTAAAATACATTGAGAATACCAAAGAGCGAATTAAGCTCTAGTTACCAGGTCACGCAGCAGAAGCTTGTGGACCATGATTCAAGGTTAAGTATACCTATGTCATAAACCCCTTGAAGCCTTAGAGGCTAGAACCGAACCCGGTTATGAGTTAATTAACCGTACTGAAGTTTAAACGCTTCATAATACTCGAATTAATGAACCAATGTTCAGTGATAACATATGGTTGGTTACGCGGGCGTAACCCCTTTTAAGGGGGGTAGGGCGAGAAACCGCTTAGAGTATGTTTTACGTATTGGTGCGTAAACTACTATGTGCATAGCACAAAGGAAATTATTTTGATGATTGGAACTCATGTTACATAAACATGTCTACCCATTCATCGTGTAAGTATGAGTATTATGCATGAGAGATGCGAGTAATGTGTATGTAATAAATATGAAAAGAGGAGTAGAGAAACTCCTGGGGAATGAGAATCCCTATAGTATATGTCTAGTGAGATTAGACATGAGACATAATGAGTATGAATCGGCATGAAACCGATGTGTAACCTAAGAGGGAGTGAGTTCCCTAGGTGATTTTATTGTGAATGATTGATGGAGTGAGTTCCATCCTTTGGAGTTGTATGTTATGTTTTAAGTTGAGTAATAATTTGACTAATGAGGCCACAAGTATGGAATGCCTAGGCAAGGTAAGTGAAACAAATAGAGAATAATGGATGACTTAAGTTCCATGGATATAAACTATGAAAGAGTAAAAGATAGAAAACGAAAATGTTTGACTATCTGATTGTTTGAAACTGACGTGGGAGGTGGAACTTGATCTGCTAGCGATCAAGGGAAACCGAACACAAATTGGGGTGGAAGGATAGTTCAACACTGATGCTGATCACATCAGGGTTAGATGATTCCTGAAGCTCCCTATAGTGGTCACAAGTAATCACGCTAAGAAAGATACAGCTACCATAAATCTGATTTGGAGTTGTGTGATGTTTTAAAAAGAATTTTCAAACAGATTTTGGAAAAAGAATTTTCTTCAAGTATGAAGATGGAAATGAAAATTGGTTTTGAAACCGCTATCACCCGCCGATGGCTGTGGCCTTAAGTCTTGATGACCGGTAGAACGGTGGGCGTGTATTAGTTTTGAAACCATTTCACCGTACGTGCGGCGGTCCTAAGTGACCGGTTGGGGCGGTGACAGTGTGTGATTTTTCCAAAGGCAGCGGGACGGGGAGAGTACCCTGAGATGTTCCTGTGTTGAGTGAGTCAACCAGAGTGCCTGAGGATATGTATATGTGAAACGTTTTGATCAGAACCGAAGGGACCGTGGGCCAGAGAGAGTAAGTGCCCATTTGTCATGAAACGGCCGTGAACCAGAAAGAGTAAGTGTTCAACGTGACCGGTACCTGAGGGATCAGTAGTATATTACTCAATATGGATTCGAGGACTGTAGTGCCTTCTTGTCTTCGGACCGATTCCATGGAGAGAGTAAAAGAGTATTTTTGATTGCTATACATGCTGTGATATGTGTGTGGTATGTGTAGTATGAAATGAGACAGACTTGTGGAGTCTGTAAGGTTATACATGTACTATAACCTTGGCATTGAATGCCATGAGAGTAACCACCTAGATTCAGCAACTTTGAGGACAAAGTTCCTAAGGGGGGTAGATTGAAATACCCCGGATCTAGGAATGGCGATTAAATTACTCTAATATGATTATAAAAGGCCTAATGGTGCCTAAAGAGTATTGGTAAAAAGAATAAAACCAAAAGAAAAGAGAAAACGCTTGAAAAGCGAAAAACGCTAAAATGCGCGTTAAATAAGTATAAGAGATATATGATCTCGAGAGGGTCCGAGATGGATTCCTGAGGCTTAGTTAGGCCTAATTATACGGGAATGATTCCCGAAGAAAACAGATCCAAATAATGGATTAAAACGCCAACGGAGTTTTAAAGCACGTTTTTCGAGAAAACCCGAAAACGTGACTTTAAGTGGTCAAATGGACCCGTAAAAATTATAGTTGATTATATAACTATAATTAAGTATTAATGGAAGCTTAATAGCCCTTAAAAATAAAGAAACGAGAAAAATCCGAAAAACGGGCCCGGTTAGTGAATAGTGCCAAACCGGGTAAAATAACGAGCGTTTTCTGTCAGAAAACGAAAAACGCTCCAGCTCACTAATATAGTGGGGGCCGGTTTTAATAGCCCCACTCACACCACTCTAAGCTAGCAAATAAATAAAGAAAGAAAGAAAAGGAGGAGAGAAAAGTAAAAGCAAAAAGCATTTAAAATTTCCTCTCTCTCTCTTTCCTCCCCATTCTCTTTTCTTCTTCTCTCTTTCCCCATCTTCACGATTTCCCTTCCTCCCTCTCTGTGTGCTGTGCGACATGGAAGCTCCAAGCAAGCTTCTCCACCTTCTCCTCCATGCCCAAGCTTCATCCTTGCTCCGAATTCAAAAATAAGTACATATTTGCGATCCTCTCATCACCCTCTACCATCCTCTCTTTTCAAAACTCGAAAATGGTGAGTTTCATTTTCGTGGGTGTTGCCCATTTGAGGAGAAAAGCACACCATTAGGTAGCTTGAAGCTTCCTCTTTCTACAAGGTAAAAATCCATGAAAAAGTCTTGTTTTCTCCATTTTTCTCCCTTGGCCGATTTTGGCTTTTGGTAATGACTAGCTTTTCTTCCTTGTTTGAGATATTCTCCAAGCTTTAATGGTGGGGGAGTCCCTCTTAAGATTCAAGAGTTGAAACCATTCAAGAAATTCCAAGGTAAAACCTAATTTGGTGCTTTAACATCCTTGTGAATTTTAGTTTATTTGGTGAGCCTAAGGGAGATCCTTGGTGCTTATTTTGGCAATTTGAATGTGGCTAGGAAATGGGCAAATGAATTGCCTTGGCCGATTTTGAAGGAAGAAGAGGGAGAAGAGGAGAAGAGAAATAAAAGGAAACTTAAGAAAATTTAAGGTAAAAACCTATCTTAGTGGTATCCTATATGTATTAGGATTTGGGAAGGGTTAATAAATGAATGAACCCCACTTGAGTTGTGGTGATAAGGTGCTTGCATAGAATAATGCAAGTGAGAAAACCTTTGTGAGTTAATGCTTGTTTTGGGAGCTATATATATGATGAATTATGCTTTATGGTGCTTAATGAGTTTTGCTTGATTAAGGAGGAAAATGATGCAAAAATCTGTAGCAAAAGAGTGGTTTTAGTGCCTTAGGAGTTTCTAGAAAACAAAGAAGATTTAAGGCTTTGAGAGTGAGTCATGGAACTGGTATGAAGTGTGCATTATCTTGGAAGTTTGGAATGGTTAATGGTTGGGGAATAAGGAGTTTTTGGATGTCATTAAGATGTGTTTGAAGTGCCCAAATGAGGTTAGAACCTATTAGATATATGAGGAAGGTTTGGAGTTGAAAGAACAAATTAAGAGAAAAATCTTAGTGGACCGACCCAGGGTCCGACCCAGTTCTGGGTCGGTCGGACCACGTTAAGCCAGCCAGAAAGCTTCGGCAATGGACCGACCCAGAGGTTTGGGTCGGTCTCTTAGCTTTGGGTCGGTCGGTCAAAATTTAACGAAGGAAAAGTTTCGGCAATGGACCGACCCATAAGGATGGGTCGGTCGTGGGTCGGTCTAAGGTTGTTTTCTGAACCAGAAAGTTACTGGGCGGACCGACCCAGGGGTTGGGTCGGTCGTGGGTCGGTCGACCCTTAACAAAAAAAAAAGAAATTTAATTTCTAAGAATGTTAATTGGGTATTAAGTGTGCCATTAATAGGTAGTGATGATTGGGACCCTAAGAACTTAAGTAATTAAGTTAAGATTAAGTATAAACCTTAATGCTTAAAGTTAAGATTTAAGGTTGTTAAGGATAAATTAAGTAAGTTATAATGGTGATTGATGTAAGAAGTTGTAATACAAATGTAAGTTATAAAACTATCGAACGGGGTTAATCATGGGCGCATAGTCGTTAAATAATTATGTTACCCCGATATTAATAAAGATTTTAATGTTACCAGTTGTACAAAGATTTTCAAGGAACATGTGATGGCACATTAGAGAGCATCTTCGGTGAAAGGTATGATTTTCTCATGCCCGTATGCTAACCGAGTTACTCTGATTTTGTGTTTTTGTGTGCCGCTTAATCAAGACTAAAGCATGAAAATAATCCCTTGTTTGATTATGAATGTCTTGTTGTATGTTGAATAACATACTGTATGCCGGTGTGGTCTAACATAGTGTAAAGACCGACTCATAGTGAGTAACGATCGGCTAGAGATCCGTAGAACGGAACGAGGCGTATGATAATGAAAATATGCAAACACACACAAGCTATCGTTAAAGTAACGATAACGCAAACATATGAACTCCCTAAAATGCGAGGAGATGTACGGGTTGAGTATATACCCGATAACGGTTAGAGAACCTTATTGAACAATCCACGAAATAAATATGAGTGGAGAGATAAATGACCTCCATCGAGAGGATTGAAGTTAGTCCAACAATGTAAACATATAAGAAAGGTAAAGAGAGACCTAAGGGACTGTGATGACTCCCTTGAGATACGGTCGACCTCCTATAAGAGGGTTTACCCGGTATAAGAAAATAACCGAAAGTATGCGTATATGTATTGTAAAGGTAACTCTTAAAACCTAAGATTAACCAACTTGAGTAATGTTCCCTAAGTCATTAGAAACATCGAGAATGATTGCTTCTAACTATATACACGATATAATTATAACTCCGAGAGAGGATAGATTGGAATGTGAGTAGACCGAGAGTAGTCGGACCTAAGTAAAGAGATAGGAACTAAGAGAGAGTTCCGTGAGCTATTGAACCTTCCCACCATGCTAGACCCAGAGTAGGGTCGAAACCGGGGAAGTAAGACTATGCTAGAGAGCCATGAGTTTTTGGCTTAAGTATGTAAAGAGAGTAACAAGCGTGATGTAGGAGACCTGTAGTGTCTCGAGAATCTACAAGAGCTTGTGTATGAATAACCCAAGAGTGCGGGTGAGATAATGAGTATAATAACCCTAGAGAAGGGGTGAGTATATGAATGTGTAACCCGAGAAATGGGTAAGTGTAAGAATGAGTAGCCAAGAGAATGGGTGTGTATACGAATAAGTAACCCGAGAGAGCGGGTGAGGCATCGAATAAGTAAACAAGGCAGTGAGGAACACTCTCAATGCCTAAGAGTAACCAGTTACCACTAACAACATTGTTATGTTAGTTAGGAATCGTGTTCCGTGATTGGATGTAGATTCCTTGTGTGATATACATATATATTGTATTGCCATGATGCATGTTGTTTGATTAAAATGAACTCCATGTATATCCGACCCAAAGTAGTCGGCGTACCGCGGTTAGCACGCGGTATATGCGAATTTCATGCACAGCGAAAGCTGACCCCCTAGGGGAACGTTTTTAGTGTGCAGGTACTTGAGGCTGGCCACCGTTCGAGAGAGAGTAGGACGGGACTGCTGTGAGCAGAGGTAGTTATATTGTAGTTACTTATGCATTTGAATGAGGTGTAAGTCCGAGTATGTTATCGGCAACCGTATATTGTAGACTCGGTTTAGTAAGAAGTGAAATGATTATGGTGTTTGAATGAAGTACTCAGTTGTTCCAGTCCATCAGACCGTTACTGTTTGTGAGTCAGGCCTGGTTAGCCACGAGGGTGGCTAACGGCGTTGTATCACCCTCTGTTGTATTTGAATTCCGCTGCGAGCTTATGGTAAATTGTACAGTCTAAGATTAATGATGAGATTAGCAGTTGGGGTGTTACATGATAAGACCTTAGTAATATTCTAATGGTCAGTTTAAACCAATTACCAAAGAAAACCAGCTTGAAAACAAGTTAAAACACAAAATGTGCTTTAAGAAGTCTTAAAGCACATTTTTGAGAAATTGTCTTAGAATTGAGTTTTGAGTGGCTAGATGTCCATCATTACTCTTTAATTAACATTTGTACTAATTAGTATCACATAGGAAGCCTAAATCAATGGGAAACCAAAAATTTCAGAATATGTGCACTAATTTGTGAATAGTGCCAAATAGTGACTAGTTTAAGTTTTCTCAATATAAGCTAATAGTTTGGTCAACAAAGACCATGACTAGCCTTAATTAAGATAGGGGGGCCGGTTTTCTAAGGGAGGATGAGTCACCATAAGTAGTCAAATAAGGAAAAAGAAGAGATAAGCAAAAAGGAGTACTATTTGCTTTATTAAAGCAAATATCTTATATTATCCCACTTTTCTTCTTCTCTCTCTTCATTTCCCTTCTCCCACGGTTTCTCTTCTTCCCTTCTCTTGCTCCAAAACCGTGAGAGCTTCATCCATGGTGCTCCACCTTCAAATGCTCACCATGTATGCATCTTTGCTCCAAATCAAAAACTAAGTATAGATTTCTCTTAGTTAGGCCAAGACCTATCTTTCTATCTTTTCAAATCTTTCAAAGCTCAAGTTTGGTGCCATGAGAAAACTCCATTGATGGAGGGAAATCAAGTTTGAAGAGCTCATTAGCTTTCTCCATTCTCTTAAGGTAAAGGAAATGTAGAGAAGCCATGTTTCCATCATTCCTTCCACATGGCCGAAATTACTACTCATGGGGCCTTGTTTTTATGTCTGGTTCTAGCTTGATTTATCACCAAGGGCTAGTGGAGGTCCTATTTCATTCAATGCCAAAGTCGTATCTTAAGACTTCAAAGGTAATCATCCATTTTTATGCTTAGAACATTTCTAACCTAGGTTTTATTCTTTAAGTTAGTGTATTGTTTAGTACTCATGTGAGTCATTGAATATTGGTTAGAACATGGCAACGGAGTTTAAGTGGTGGCGATATTCATTCAGAAGAAGGTCTAAGGAGGAAGATAACATAAGCTTGAGAAAACAAGGTAATTCTTACCTAATGGTGGTTTAAGTTTTAAGGATGAGTTTTTGGTGGATACCAATGTGGCTTAGAGCTTACATTGGGTATTGGGTGTATAACCTAAGAAAAAGAGTTTAAACAAGCTTATGACTTGTGTACAGGAGCTAATGGGAATGAGTTTAGTAATATAAGTTTAAGATGGATTTTAAGATCATTATAACTGCTATGAGATTGATGAGTGTATTTGCAGGTTGAAGGCTTTTATATGTGAGAAATTCAGTGTTTAAGTTTAAGTATCATTTAAGGGCCTAAGAGCCATGTCATTTAAGAGCCTTCGTGCTATGCAATTTAGATTATTGCAATATAATGAGTTGTTGTGAATGAGTTTGGTTTGGTGGTGATGAGAGTGACGAGAAAGAACTTGATGTGTGAGAGATGGGTGATGAGGAAAACAATGCATTTGGGCATGATAAGATACTAAGAAGAAGCTATGGCGAAATTTGAGTAGAAAATAAGTGTTTAGGTGATGGTGGTGAAGTAATTGACCTAGGATTTACTAGGAGTCATAAAAAGGAATTTGAGTGGAAATGAGTTAACTAGAAGTTCTTGAGGATGAAATGACCTAGAATGGTCTATGAGGAAGTTGAGTTTAGATGGGTGTATTGAACCACAAAGTCATGGTATGAGGAGTGGTAAGACTTTGTGCAAGAATCTGGATGGAAAGGTGTATAATGCTTTAAGGTGATTTAGGTATGAACAAGAATAAAACAATGAGGAGTTGGAAGCTTGTGTAAGTCTATGATGCTAGTAGTGACTAATGAGGTTTAGTTTAGATGTTAATGAGTGGGACTTAGGTTGATGGAAGAAAGGTGTGGGCGAATGTTGTCAATGTCAAGGAAAAGAAGGAATTGTGCATGGACATGCAAGATAACCTTGGAAGTTTAGCAAGCAAAGAGGGGATCAATAATGCTTAGGGGGAAGTTATATTGATTGGGAAGGAAACACTTTGGATAGTTAGAGTTTTAGACAAAGTTACATGTTGGAAAAATAAGGAAATAAGTCAAGTGTTAGAAAATTCTTGTAAGGATTGAGAAAATGGTTAAGGAGGTTTTTAAAGGATAGTTCTAAGGTGAGTTTAAGTGCCTATATGGTATGAAGACATAATAGGACACTGTGGAAGAGTTGGGCATTTTTGCAAGAAAGGAGATAAGTGTTTAAGGGTTTGAAGATGAGTATTCTGGCCTGTCCGAACTTTCCGTCCGAATTTGGAAGCTCGGACATGCCCTGTTACATTAGAATTTTTGAGTCTCGGCTAAAGTCCGAACTACCGTCCGGACTTAGATGTTCGGACACTTGAATTCTTCCTTTGATTTTCCTCGACCTATGTCCGAACTTAGGGATGTTCGGACACATGTTCGGACACGGTCTGGTTGCACCCTTTAGTCTCGACTTGCGTCCGAACTTGGTAAGCTCGGACACAAGTTCGGACGCGTGCTGTTTTGACCAAACTTGTTTAAGGTTAGGAAATGATATCCATGGTGGGGATTGATCTTTAAGGATGATATAGTTTGTTTCGACATGTTTGGTGGGTAACAATGATAATTAGTGGGTGAACAAGTATAAGTTATGGAGGAGACGTGATTCACTTAAGATTAAGTTTATAAGAATTCAGTGGTGTTAGATGGGGATCATTAGTGACTAAGTACGTTAAGAAAGTTAAGTAGGTAAGTAAGTTAAGTAGTTGAATTAAGTTAGTGATTAACACCTAAACTGAAATGAATGTTTTAGGACTTGGGAATGTGGACTCCGAATAGAGTAAGCAGACCCCGACCAATGGTGCCGGTACAGTTCTCTTGTGACCTGCTTGCTCGAGGTGTCCCTCGCTTGGGTGCTATTTGTTTTTGTGTGCTCACAAAACAATATAAAGCATGCAACCGGAATATATTATATTTATTGTATTGTTGTGTATGTTTTTGAACTAACACAACATACCGTGAGAACTTACTAACCAACGTTTAGTAAGGAAATGAGTGAGACTAAGGAACGCTCCTAATATGGGACTATAAAACCGAAGAGGTTACCAACGAACATGGTCTTGAGACTACTACTAACTGAACCTGAGTGAGGAACCCGGGACCGATCTCCGTCATGGATGCTAAGGAAGGGGGTCGGTATCTATAGCAGATTCGACTTCCGATTAAGGACTTGTCTTCGGACTTGTAGCCTAGTCCGGTTGCCGGCTCAGCTACGCTGGACTCCCGTCCAGAGTAGTGTGGCATTAAGATGGTGCGGTGGGATCACCTAAATCCCAGGTTCGAATTAAGCTACAACCATTCCCTTTCATGGAACGGTTTGTATATGAGATTAGATTAAGGTAAGGTTAAGATAAGTTGCAACCTTTCCTTTTTAAAGGATGGTTGTGTTATTATTAAGATTAAGATAATAAGGTACGTGTTATAACCAAAATTTTGACCCCCCTGGTTAGGGTCTGCAAGGTTTTGGTGTCGTGAGGGATATTTGATCGGGTAATGAGGGATTCCGGCTCGATCGGTGTGTTCCAGGGCCTGAGGAGCAGTTTCGTCATTGTCAGGGGCGTTTTCGTAATTTTTAAGGCTTCTGAGTTCTCCTATAGGCTTTCTCTCCTCCTCCAGAGGGTGCCCAAATCAGCTCGGAATGCTTTGATATTTTAACCCATGATAGAGGATGACATTTTAAGCATAATGGCGTTGGAATTTTGATTTTTCGAATTTCCAATAATTTTCTAGCAATTTCTGACTGAATCTGACGAGAAATTCAATTTAAAAATGCTCCAGCATTTAAAAAATTCGTTTCCACCTCAGAAAATTCATAATATCCATTCTTGACATGTGGTTAAAATTTCATAGCAAAATTCCTTTGGGAAGTTGCTTAGTTAAAATATCGAAAAATCTTACTTTTACTAGATTCTCTTTATCTTTAAGGAAGTCTATATAAGGGGATAGGTTTTTGGATAAAATCAGAACCTCACATGCTGAAGAACCCTAGAGAGTCAAAACAGGCCTCCTCTCTCTCTCTCACGTTTTCCAACACCCGGCCACCCAAATCATACTGAAAATCCCCCGAAATCACCATCTAAACACGTTTTCCAATCCCCAAAGCACCAATAATCATCAAAACCTCACAAAAACACCTCTAAAACGTGAAGAACAGCAAGAACAACCAACAACCAGAAGCTTGGGTCGAAATCCTCTCGGTCTGCCATCAACGGAGCACTCGACGAGTCCCGGTGTGAAGAAACGTTGTGAATCCGAAGGTAAAATAGAAACTCCACTTCCCTGATTCACCACGGTATTATCTGTCTTGCCTCAAAATTTGGGCTCAAACTAACCTTCGTAGGCTTCTGTATTGCTGTTTTTAAGCCTCTGTCAGATAACTTGTTTGCTAAGTTTCGTGCTTAATTCGAATTCAAATTGAAAACTTTCAATCACTAACGTCTTGTAATCTTTCAGGCTACACACCCATAAAATTTGAGCTCAAAACACCCTCGGGAACCTTCTGAAAACCCCTGTCCGTGGGTGGTCCGTGACCTCGGACCTATGGTCCGGGACCTCGGACGCGTTGTCCGAGACCACGGACACCCACGGACGGCGGCGGGATTTTAAAAATTCAAAATTTAGGTTTTTCTAATAATGTCCGGGCCCACGGACATCCTGTCCGTGGCCCCGGACTTGCAATTTTGTTTTCCTTTAATTTCGACTTTTCTATTTAGGTTAACTGGGGTCCGTGGTTTCGGACATTAGGTCCGTGGCTACGGACGGAAATGAAATTTGACCTAATTCTGCCTCCGAAACCCTAGTTTAGGTAGCTTTCAATTTCACTTTTTTTCTGTCAAAAAATGCTAAAAACACAAAAAAACAGAAGCGCGCACTTAGGTTAAAACGACTCGTAGTAAGCCGTAAATAAACTAGTAGAGGAAAAACGACCTAGGAAGGGTAATGAAAGTAATTGAACCCTAATAAGTCGAATATCAAGCCCCCGAACCCGAACTCTCCTTTCCTAATTTATCTAGGTCAAAATTAGGTGGCGACTCATAATAGGTTCCAGTGAGCTAGCTTAGGTTTTAATAATTATTGTTATGACATAGTTATTAATCTTAGGTTATAAGTGGACCTAAAACCCGAGATCCTAATCAACTTTATTCAACATAGGATAGGGTTTAAAATCGAGGCTCACAGACTGGCGACTCTGCTGGGGACAAACTTCTTAATTTTAACTTGTTTGATTTTAAGAGAGAGGGCTTAACTTGAAAATGTTTATTTATGGCTTCTACTATGTTGTTTGTTTACTTTTGTGCGCACTTTAATTTTTGCACCCTTGCATCATATGAGAGCGAGGGTCCATGCAAGCCAATTTCACCCCGGGACCCGTTTGAGGGTCCCCTGTCAGGGACTCACACCTTTTAGGTGATGTGAATAAGCGAGGGAAAAGAGGAGGGTGTCGTCTAACCACACCCCCTTAATACCTGGGCCTTAGCCCCAAGCGTTTTCCTGGCAGTACCCTTACCAAGCCCAATGTTTGGTCATTCAAAGACCCGACCGTAGACGCACACTTAACAGTGATGTGAAAAAGTGGGGAAGCCCAAAGAGAATAGCGTGCAAGCCCTATTCCTTTGTGGTAACCTGGGCCCAAGCCCCAAGCACCTCTCCGGATCGATCCATTCCCAAGTTGATTTAACCGTCAAGTGAGGACATGTTGAATTTGTGTGGGCCTTGTTTGCTTGTATGATCGGCCCACTACCCCGCCTAGAGATTGATAGGAACTTCTCCTACATCAACCTAGCCCAACACGAATTGGCAACTCTATTTGTTTGCGGCCCAGAGGCCCTGTTTGGTTTAACATGTGAGTCGTTCGGGCTTCGGCCCAAAAGCCTAGACTTAGGTGATTTCTCTTCTGGCCCAATTTGAATTATCCAATTAGTTCTAGGCCCATAAAAAGAAATCCACCTGAACTTGAAATAGCTCACAAATCCTGCAAGTAAAATCTTTGTCAGCTTAGCAACCATCTTCTCTGACCCAAAGAAAGTTAGGCCCATTTGTGATCTAGGGATCATTCCAGCTCATATGCTTTTCTTGCGGCCCAAACAAGTTTTTACCTAGAACTTCTTCACGGCCCAGAATTTTAGCTCAGTCCACTGTTATTTTCCAACAGATAAACCCGAATCCAAAGTATGGCAGAAGGAGGAAACCCAGTCAGCATGGAGGCCCAGTTTGCAGCCTTAGATCAAAGGTACATGGCTGCCTTGGACGCCATGGAACAGAAACATAGGTCCGCCACTAATGACATGGAGGCTAAGTATGTCACCATCATCGAAGAGTTGAAAAGCAAAATCAATTCCCTTGAGATTGGTCATCAGGAAAACATTTCAGGAAAGATAGCCGACTCTGGGAACGGGCGCGACTACATCGAAGTTAACTCCGTTGAGGCCCAGGATGCACAAGGATTTGTAGGGCAAGTCGTCCCGGACTACCAACTAGCCGCAGAATTCAAGAAGGCTCTGAAAAGGATCGAGCGCATGGAAAAGGCTAGCAAGCCGGTTGGCCTCGATTACCTTTCCATGACATCGTATCCCGAGGTTGATCTTCCGCCAAAGCTGAAGATGCCCACACTCGCTTTGTACAAGGGTTCCTCAGATCCACAGATTCATTTGGCTATGTTCGACCGGGAAATGTCCATCTTGGGGCTCAACGACATGCAAAAAGCCAAAGTTTTTGCTCGCTATCTAGACGAGACTCCTCAGCGTTGGTATCTCACTCAGAAGATGAATACCAAGACCTACGAGGAGGTTTGCGAGGCTTTCCTAAATCATTTCGAGTATGCTAAGAACCTCGAGGTCACCAGAATCGATCTGGCAGGAACTCGACAGAAAGACGGTGAGTCCATGTCTGACTTCATCAAGCGTTGGAGGAGAAAGGCTGCAGCCATGCCTACCAGAATGGACGAGCAGGAGCAAATCCGCATGATAATTGAGAACATGCGAAAACAACACAACCATGAGCTAAAATTTATGTACTTTCCGAGTTTGGACATGTTGATGGGACAAGTCGGTATTCTAGAGGAAAGGATTCATAAGGAAGGCTTGGAGCTCGAGTGCTCAAGAAACTCCGGCAGTGGCTCCAAATTATCTAAGCCAGGACCAGAAAAGGCTTATCTTCAGACAGTAGCTTGCGCTCAAAGCAGTTTCCCAGAAGTGAATATGGTTCAACGACCTAGATCTCCGCATCAAAACCTTAGGACAATACCCTTACCACGCCGAGACTCATCGCAAAGGGAGTTCACCAACATTGGCCGAGCACCAAGTCAGGCGTTTGAAGAGCTTCAGAAGAGAAACCTGCTACAGCCCCTGGCCCCTCGGCCAGGAACCACTCATTTGGGGGGGCATCTTAATCAATTCTGCCACTACCATCAGTTGCCTGGCCATTATGCTGACAATTGCCGAGCATTGAAGCACAAGATTCAAGACCTCCTCGAGCAAGGAGTCCAATTTTTCTAAGTGTGCAGATCGTTTTCTTGCATCTTCAAATTTTCCTAGTAGCTTATTAGTTAGTTTTCAGTCACCTCTGATTGTAATCTTTACGTTCTTTCATGATTCATAAATAAAATCATAGTTCCATTTTCACAACTCCTGTACAAACCATTTTTCATTCATCGAAAAAAGAAGGAAAACAAAATAGTTTTTTTAAGGAAAAGGATCACGAAGCAATCATTTTCTGACTAAGCAATGGAACGGCTTGTCTCTTGTTTCTAAAAATTTGAACATGCCTAACCAAACACCACAACTCACCCCATAATATCCAAATAACCCACAAAGAGGTTCAAAGTCCACATCTATCGAATTGTTGTCACAAACCCCAAACCAAAACTGGGGGCAATCTAAGTTTAAGTTCGTCGTCTTTTATCTTTTGTCTAAATGTGCGAACGAGTTTCCAAGTGAAAATCTCACGAGAGTGTCTTGAGTGGGAAAACCATGAGTGAGCGAGCGTGTCATTTTTACACGACTCCGGTGAGTCCACATTCAAAGGTAGGGTAAACGGCATAACTCCGACCGAAGGAGATAATTTGTAAATTTACGCTTAGACCTGTGAAAAGTAACAAAGAATGGATACACAACTATCAGGAATGACGAAGCACCTAGGTACAACACCACATAGCCAAAAGCTTGCGAACCCTGACGTTAAACCCTAGGCACCCCCGCTGAGCCTTTCATATATCCCCTTTTGATATTATGAACTCCACAAAATAACCCGGCCAATGATGAATGTTCGACCCGGTGACCAAAGGAAGCGAGGAGCCCGACTCTCAGATAACATTCTCATCAGTCCAGAGAAGCAATGCCGCTATCAGCATGGCGAAGCGATCCGCAAATGGTCCCAGAGGGACACAGGATCAAATGAGCTAACATCAAAAACAGCTCTCAAAGTTCAAAACCGGGAAACACAAGAACCCCGAAGGAAAAGTCAAGAAAGGATAAAACAAAAAGGCAATCCCGAAGTGCCTCGAAGAAATCCAAATGACAAAAAGAGAAATGGTGTAAAGGACAACTTCAAAAGTCCAAGTCCAGAAGCTCGAAAACAACATCGACATGAAGCAGCTAGACGACTTCAAGACAAGGAAGATGAATCTGAGAGAAGACACAAGTTGCAGCTTTGGTCACCCATTTAAGCTCCACATACCTCAAATATCCCTCCATGATCCTGTTGTCATTCATCACACCCTATGGCCATGTTATAAGCTTTAAAGACTTCCGACTTGATAGTTGTGTGTCTAATCACGTGAAAGTAACAGATCGAATGCGTAAATTCATCAAATATCGAATTCAATGGTCTAGAAGTTGTGACCGTGGGTGAGGAACGAGTGCAAACACCAAACACGCCGAGTGTAGGTTAGGAAGCACCACGTAAAAACATAAGCCTTGACCCTGTGAGGACGAGACTCGTTCGCACGTTTAATAAAAGGAAATACTGGGGGCAATCGATCGTTCCGATCGATTGCCATGAACTCTAGCTCAGATTGTCTTAAGGGAAAATACTGGGGGCAATTGTTGGTTCCAACAATTGCTATGACAACGCCAATTGGAACCCAAAGCTCAAACATCACCACCACCATTCCACCACAGGCCCACATAAGCCCTTACCTCCACAACACCACTACACAGGCCCACAAAAGCCCTTACCTGCACATCAAACTACACAGGCCCACATAAGCCCTTACCTTTACATCATACACCATACCCCACCGATGGCATGTTCATCTCCTAGGAGATAAATTGCAAGTCCGAAATCTATGGTCAGGAAATGATAATTTCACTTTCCTTTTCAGTAAACAAAATTTTCTTCAAACACTGCCACGTTTGGCACCTTTTCCAACAAATTCCTGTTCTGAACGAGTATCTTTCATATATTTTGATTGCATACATCTTATCATCATTGCCATGTTTGGCACTCCAGTGATCAGTTTTACCATTTGCACGAGACCATTATCCTCCTAACTTATTTTTAGTTCGAGACCCAAAATCGGTGAAAGGCCCTGCAGATTCCTCATTCAGTACGAGACCTAGCATCTTCATTCAGTACGAGGCCTAGAATCAGTGTGAGATCCAGCCATTCAGTACGAGACTTCAGTGTGAGACCACCATCTTCATCAGTGCGAGGCCATCATTTCTTAGTGCGAGACCCATCATCTTCAGTGCGAGACCCATCATCTTCTTCTGTGCGAGACCGAGCGTCATCATCCAGTGCGAGACCAGTACGAGACCTAGTATCATCTTCAGTGCAGACCCATCATCTTCTTCTGTGCGAGACCGAGCGTCATCATCCAGTGCGAGACCAGTACGAGACCTAGTATCATCTTCAGTGCAAGACCCATCATCTTCTTCTGTGCGAGACCGAGCGTCATCATCCAGTGCGAGACCAGTACGAGACCTAGTATCATCTTCAGTGCGAGATAGAGCGTGATCTAAGTTGGCGGGGCAGAGGCAATAAGTCCCCATCTTCATGTCAACTTCTGGGAGAAACAACTAGTGGGCAGTGGCAATAAGTCCCCTTGGTAATCTAGAAGTTATCCCAGCACCCCAGTTGGTGGGCAGAGGCAATAAGTCCCCATAGTATACCAACCAGGAGCATTGGAACGGGTTTCGGTCCCCAGAAGCATCCGAGCATCATCAAAATCACCGGCATTATCATCAGCATCAGCATCATTTGCATCATTAGCATTTCAGCATTCTTGCATTTGCATGCCATCCAGTTTTTACATCCTAGGTAGTCAACGCCTTAGAATAGCTTGACATCATTTTCATCATTTTAGGTAGTCAACGCCTTAGAATAGCTTGACATCATTTTCATCATTTCAGGTAGTCAACGCCTTAGAATAGCTTGACATCATTTTCATCATTTCAGGTAGTCAACGCCTTAGAATAGCTTGACATCATTTTCATCATTTCAGGCAGTCAACGCCTTAGAATAGCTTGACATCATTTTCATCATTTAGGTAGTCACGCCTTAGAATAGCTTGACATCATTTTCATCATTTTAGGTAGTCAGCGCCTTAGAATAGCTCGACAATGCTTTGTATTAGGTAGTCAGCGCCTTAGAATACGACTCATTTTCAATCTTTTAGGTAGTCAGCGCCTTAGAATAGCTCGACAATGCTTTGTAGCTTAGGTAGTCAGCGCCTTAGAATAGCTCGACAATGCTTTGTAGCTTAGGTAGTCAGCGCCTTAGAATAGCTCGACATGCTTTGTAGCTTTGGTAGTTAGCGCCTCCGAGTAGCTGGGCATCGTTAACCCGGTTTCATACAACGTGGAGGATTCTGTGGGGTCCAAAATTTTGGGGCACCACTCAAGCATCAACCAGACTTTTCACATTCGTTACAAAGTCCAGTTGACGGGGGGCAATCTGTTATACCCAAAATTTTGACCCCCTGGTTAGGGTCTGCAAGGTTTTGGTGTCGTGAGGGATATTTGATCGGGTAACGAGGGATTCCGGCTCGATCGGTGTGTTCCAGGGCTGAGGAGCAGTTTCGTCATTGTCAGGGGCGTTTTCGTAACTTTTAAGGCTTCTGAGTTCTCCTATAGGCTTTCTCTCTCCTCCAGAGGGTGCCCAAATCAGCTCGGAATGC
>JAIOTZ010002381.1:0-18726 GCA_023374045.1 Limonium bicolor
TTCAGCTTTTAAATTTTTGAATCTCGACAAGTTTTACGCCAACATTGCACAAATTTAAGTCCGACCGACCCACATGGGGCGGTCAATTCCTAAGGCTCGGCGATGAATTTGACCGACCTACATGGGGCGGTTTCCCTAGGCCGGTCCATTCTAGTAGCTTGGCGACAGATGCGACCGACCCACATGGGGCGGTCATCTGAGTAGTCGGTCTCCAAAATGCTCTATCTTCTTTGTTTTTGCTCTGATTTGGATCTGTTTACACCTACACGTTCCCATTTTCGTCTACTTTACTTCTAGCTATGTTATTCCTCATGTTTAAGCAATAAATGTGTAGAAACACCAATAAAAAAACTAGCTAAATTTGAGAAATGAGCATGAAAATTGTTGATAAAACATATGAAAGACACCCCTAGAACATGCTCATTTGGACACTCATCACTTACCTTTCCCCTTGTTACCCTTTGATATTTTTTTCTTACCAACATTACTATCCTTTTTGGGCTGCAAGTTGTCCCACTTACCTCCATGCGGCTTGATGCTGCTAGAGTGTTTTCATCGACTCATCCCATTTTGTTGGTGTTGAAGGGGTTGTGTTGTGCATATATGGGGGGGGAGAAACCAATTTGCGGTGGACAAGAGAACTACAACCCATTCACACTGTCAGTTGAGTTTTGGGGTGTTGTCTGTGGGTGGAATGTATCTGGTGCTACTACCAGCAACTAAACTAGTGTATGGGCTATTCTGGAATGTAGAAGTCATATGTGCCAGGGCATTATAAGTTGTAAGATCGAACACTAGAACTGATTTGGTCATGAAGGTGTTAGGGTTGGGGGCGTGGACCCTCTGTCTATTAGAACCTTGTATTCCGGCAGAGATGTCCATTGATGAAGGAACAAAGTCAGAGTAGGTGATCTCTATAGACGGTATGTAAGGGCCGATAGAGTCTTCTTTCTACTCTTCATCATCATTTTGCCGATGGTTGTCATACTCAGTAATTAGAGGGGATCACCTTTGGGAGTCATCCATAGATCACTTATGGAGTAGTTTGCCCCCATATGAGGTCCATCAAATCTGCCAAATGGAATGGCCACTTAGAGTTCACCAATCTGTAATGCAGATGTCTTCCTAGAAAATAGACTGAAATAAATATTAGTTGACCAGAAATGTGGGAGTTACTAATTTAGAGACATTAGGGGGGTTGTACACACAAATAACTTACCATGCATTGTCTTGCAATCTAATCAGAAGAGTAGGTCACAACTCTAGTATCATGATCAACCCTTAACCAGTTCTCCTATTGGTGAGGTCTTTCCACCTTCTTCAGTTACCCTTAAGTTAGCCACCCTTGTTCTTGCAACAATGTTTGTCAATTGATGGTAAACCTTCTTTATGTGAATTGAACTTGATGGGCTAGTTGTGATTTAATATAGTGAGAGTACCCCCTTACCCAACTCCAGTTGGGCCTCATCAAATAGTAGTTACACTAGGAGTTCGACTTCAGCGTCACTTCAATCGTGTTTTGGTTTACAGTTTTTTCCATTTTCAGATTCATCAGTCAATTTTCCCTTCCACTTACCATCTCCCTTATCACCTCCCATTGTCTACTTAGATATAACAATGACATGTTTTTCAAAACAAGCTACGTACCAAAAAATCAAGCTACTAACTACGTAGAGCTTGAATGTTAATATACAGTTAACAGGGACATGCATGTAGGAGGTAACCCATACAGTTAATAATAGTATGTAGACAACTCCAGTAAATATCATGCTAAACCCGTAAAGTACATACAGAATGGTAAAGCGTACACGTAACATCTCAATCACCATAATTAAAGTCGTATAATACACCACATGAGAAACAGTTCCAAACAATTTTACATTGACAGACTTACTTGGTTTAAATTTTCCTCAACCGCAATTACTTACTGACAAAAAGAAAGGAAATAACATAAAAAACATAAGCAATCGAGACAAAATGGTTATCTCTCATTTATCATTGTTGAAAAGTAAAAAATAGCAAAATAGCATACCTTCAACAACCTTTGTGGATATGTAGGAAACCAAAAAGTGAAACATTCAAACAACATCGACTCATGCGAATAATAGACACAAATAGAAAGGTGAAAGTGAAAGAATCGAAACAATGGTCGGTGGTTTGTTACAAAGAAACATACCTCAAATGGCGACGCTATCCACTTCAAACCGCAGAGTACGTATTTATCATCATCTTCACTTCATTGAATGCGGTTGGTGATCGAAAATATCTCTTCACTCTCAATTTCCGAAATTTAAGGAGGTGGTTAACGGTAGATTGCATTTAGTGTTAGGGTTGAGGTAGAGTAGTTACAATCTTCAAGGGTTTACGTGTAACGACCCCAAAACCACCCTGGTTCTGAGACTGTCACACGTCGTACACTTATTACCTAAGACGTGCAAGGCTACACTAATGATACCCAAATGCTCTTATATTAATCAAGTAACAGTTACAAAGCTTGTTTACACAACTTACAAAGCGAAAGCCAATGAATTATAAGCGGAAGCCGATTACAAAAGGGGCCTCAAAGCCAACTGTTCAAATACAAAATACAACTCAAAACTAACAAAAGTAGAAGGCTCCAGCCAATAGCTAAAAACCTGCAAATCAGACGGAATAGGGGGAGCCAAACTATAGTTCAGCAAGTGATAAACTTCAACAGCTGAGCATGCTCAAAACAGATACTGAACATATATACATACTTATATGAAAGCTTAGCAAAATCAGAGTCAGGGTCTTAGCGAAAGAAGATAGAAGCAGAAGATGTACAAATTAGAAACTTTCAGAAGACGGAAAGCACACAGCAGACCGTCAGAAATCAGAAAGAGACAGAGCAGACAAAAGCAGATCAATTTACAAATAGAGGTGGGACCCTAGCTCTCATCACACATATACAAAAAAAGGGTAAAGACCCAAGGATTGAAAGATCCATCGACAACGCAGAAATGGTCCGAAGACCAATGGACCCGTCAGCTCCAATAAAAAAATGGCCCAAACAACCTGTCGGTCCAACAGAAATAGATAGACGTCTACGCAGCATGCCATGGGATTAGGGATGGCAATGGGTGACGGATACCCATTTCACCCCGACCACCCGACCCACAAAAATGGGTAAAAACCCCAAAAAACGGGTGAAAAACCAGAGACGGATGAAACGGGTGCGGGTGACGGGTCGAGTCGGGTGAACATTTTTCACCCGGTCATCGGATCTGTTCACCCGACCTGTCACCCGTATGTATTTATATTAAATAAAAAAATACTTATCTCATATTTGTTAAGATAATTTGGAAATATTTTGGTTAATACTCCATGTTTTGAGTACGTTATTGATATTAGTTGATGTGGTATATATTATTGAACAAATATGAGTGTATTTTTTAAAAAAGTAAGCTTATATAAGGTGTTAAAACAAAAAAATTCTTGCTGAAAAAAAAATTAAAACGGGTGACGGGTGATGAAGTTACGGTGACGAGTCGGGTCGGCTGGTGCAGGTGCAAAACGAGTGATGGGTCGGGTGGAGCATCACCCGACCCGAACCCGACCCGTTGCCATCCCTACATGGGATAGCTCGATCCAGCCATCTGTGGCTCAGAATGTAAAGACACTAGGTCCCAAAACAGAATCTTAGCAAAACAAAACAAAAGGTGTTACAAAACACCAACACCTAAGCACAAAGGCTTTACACAAAACGAAATTGATCTCATAGCAGAACAGAAGCCTTAACTAAGACTAACAAAACACAGAAGGTCAAACCGAAGTCAGAAACCGAAACACACTCTCAGAGCAAATCCGAGGTCAAAAGCATAACAAAGGCTTTCGAAACGAAAATACACATAAACACCTGCTAAAACATGTCAAACAGATTGTACACACTGAGAGGAACACAACACCACAAACGGCGATCAAACGAAGCTCAAACGAAGGAATTATGCAAAAAGACGGGTGTCGGGATGCGTCCGACCTTGCATGTCCAGACGTACGCCGAAACCAAAACATAAGACCTCCGGACATCTTCCAGGACTTGCATGTCCGGATAAAGTTTGAGAAAAACATACGTGGGTGTCCCAACTTGTGTTCGGGCTTACAAGTCCAGACACGCATCGTCCTCGCATCCCGTCCGGACTTACATGTCCGATAACACACAAACAGCGAAGAATAGAGGCCTCCGAAGTCATGTCCGGATGCATGTCCAGACACTACGAAAACTGTAGAAAACAATGACGAACAGACAGCAAACCACATCCACAATTCAACTCTCGTTAAAGCATAATCTTACATATCAAAATACGCAAACACAATAACACTTCCCATAGGGTTATAACGCATCAAAAACACAAATCAAAAACAGTTTAGAATCATCACCAATCAAAGAGTCAAACAAACATATATGGAAACATAATCAGAAACTCCCTTAGGTGAACACACACACCCAATCCATCTACCACCTACCATACATCCAAAGCAAAGCAAATATCTACAGACTCCACACAATGCTCTCTTCGAATCCCTTCTCGAACAACGAACTCTCGAACTGAACAATTCTGGAATCGAAACCCAAAGTCAGGAATGGAGAAGGGAGAAACTTAACGAAAAACGAAAGCGGAACCTACAAACCAAACTACAAACCTAAAGGGACGAACAATTGATGAATGGAAATCCACCACGAACAACTCCAACCACAACATTGGAAGAGGAGAAGAGAAGAAGAGAAGAAGAAGAAGAAGAAGAAGAAAAGAGAAGAAGAAGAAGAGAAGAAGAAGAAGAAGAAGAAGAAGAAGAAGAGAAAGAAGAAGAAGAAGAAAGAAGAAGAAGAAAGAAGAGAAGAAGAAGAGAATGAGCAAAGGGGGGAGAAGACTGCAGAGCGGGAGAGTTGAGAGAACGAGAAAACTATCGAGGAAGGGAGAATAAATGAACGTGAAATAGAAAAGGAGAAAATAAGGTTAGGAAATAATGAAAAGGGAAATGAGCTTCCTAGCTCAATAATTAATAGCAAAACCAAAATGACATATTTAACCCTCTTTCCTCTAACTTAGGATGATGAGTCACACATGACATAATCCCACCAAATTAAGATAAGAATAACATTAAGCTTCCTTTACGAATTAGAAACAAAAGAAAAAAAACATAGGGCATAACATTACGTGTCTAGTCCATGGGTAGTTTGGTCATTCTATTGATGACATGCTGGATGGCACATTTCGACCTTTTCGCTCAACGTCTTCCAAAACACGGTTTTTTTTTAACATTTACCATAAATGTGGCTGTGACATTTATTGGACAGTTATGGACATATAGACCACACTCAACTGGGGTTGACTACCCCGTAAAGACCCAAAAAACCCAAAAAGTTGAAATCAAACTGGTATAGCTTAACTGATAAGTGACAAGATGAGTACTAAAAGTGTCATTTCAAGAAAATCTCAAGGTTTCAGAGTGGCATATTTAATAAGCATAAGAGAGGGTACTAGAAAGCATCGGGGGATATTGCGTCACACCTCACAAGCAAGATGTTAGTAGTGGCATTATAAAACTCGACTGCCAGTTTTTTTGGATTCTACAGTTAAATTTTAGATTTCACAGTCATCAATATACATTCAATATTCTAGAGTTCGCAGTAAAAAAAAAAGTTCGGATATATATACCCCGTATGATGTCTCACTCTCTCTCCACGCTTTGATTTCCAACTTTGAGCGATAAACTTTCATTCCAAATCCTCTCAACCGCTCTCTTTAAGTCAGATTCTTTTAAAGAATATAATTAAAATAAAAATTTATCCCTCCGAATACAAAAATTATTAGAAAATATAATTTAATTTTTAAAATTAATAGATAAAAATAATCATTTTATAATTTACAAATGGACTTTAAGTTAAAAAACATAAATATATATAAAACTAGCACACAAAAAAAACAACACTTCTAAAGTCATCATTTTTACCACTATAAAGTATAAAAACTTAAGACTACTTTGAAGTCCATTTGAAAAGTATAGAAAAATACTCTGTTTTGTCTATTTGTCCATCTATGTATCCCGAACTTCTTTTAACTGTTCGCTTTTTGATAAAAAGAGGGAAAATTACATGCCCCACCCGTGATGTTTGGCGAAATTTCACACCCCACCCATGTGGTTTTAAAAATTACTTTCCCCACCCATGTGGTTTCCCCCGTTTTACATCCAGTAACTTTTTTAATTTTGTGCAATTCAAAAGATGCTTAAACATTATCCGAAATTGATTAAACTTTACATGCATGATGCTAAGGAGATATATTTTGATTTTATGTCAAATATGAAGTTATTTAAGCTTAAATGTGATCCGTGGGACCCGGTCTCACATGTCACATTTAAGCTTGAAAAACTTTAAATTTCTCACTGAACCAAAATATAACACTTTAGCATCGTCTATGTAAAATTTTATCAATTTCGGACAACATGTAAGCATCTTTGAAATTAACCAAAAATTAGAAAAGTTGTTGAATGTAAAACAGGGGAAAGCACATAGTAGGGAAAGTAATTTTTGAAACCACGTGGGTGGAGTGTGAAATTTCACCAAACGTCATGGTGAGACATGTAATTTTCCATAAAAAAAAATGGTCCTCGTACCCGTCCCTATGTGATATTTGTTCCGGATGATAGAAAAGAAAAACTTTTTACATTTCCTATAATCCGGTCCATAATGGACAAAAGAAAAAGGAGGGGTTATAGATTAGGCTGGTTATTTGTATTTTTGTAAAAGTGACTCTATGATTATTAACCTTTTCAATAAAATGATTAAGAGAATCTAAATTTGTAATAATATGATTTATTAATTTAAAAATAAAAATGTATTTTTTTATGACTATAACTGACTATAAAATCTAAAAACATAGTCATATATATTTTTATAATATTTACATCAACTAGAAACCTAACTGTGAAAGCAACACTCTATCAAATGTTGTTCAACAGTACGGTCAAGCAATGTCTAAACCTGGTGGAAGTGGAAAATACTACCCACATAATTTATTCAATCAATGTATTCTTATTTCCCAGATTTCAGATCCAGCTAGACTTAATTTTATTTCAAAGTAAAACAAGAAAAGCAAAAAGAAAATAAATTGTTATTCTCGTGAATGCTTTCTCACGTTTGCAATATTCGATTTTTTGATATTGTATTTATTTTCAAAATGAAAGTCGCCTTTCTCACTTTTTTTTCTTAAAACTTATATATTTAAAATGTTAATATTTCTCATAAGTGTGTGGTAATTAGGTATAAAATAAAATCTCTATCTACATAATTTTAGTTATAATTACGTTTGAGTATTTTTTTTTTAAAGAAAAGTTTATAATTGATCGGAAGAGTAAAAGATCCTTATTCTTTTCTAGTTACATATTATCAGTTAGATTGACTATCTCAGTCCATTCTTTTAAATTAGTTATCAGTTAATATCAACTAATATCAGTTATTAGTTAGTACCTACTTAAATTCAAATTGTCTCCCATTTTCAGCCGATTTAGTCTGTTCATTCTTTAAAAATCAGTATCAGCTAGTATTAACTATCAACAAGCTTACAAATTTTCAACTTAAAAATATTAGTAAATAGCTTTTCATTAATATATTATTATGTTATAAACTAATAAGAACTGAACGGTTCAAACGCAATATATATTTTCATATAGTTGCTCTATTTATATATATTTCATACTCAACAATATTTGCATCTAAGATTTATGTACTTTTGTTATAAAATTGTTGCAGACTAAAAACTAATGGCTGCGTTCGGTTGCCAAAACTGATGGTAGAAATGTGGTAGTTTTGGTCTGGTTGTTTTGGTTGGTTGTTTGTGGTAGTTTTGTTGGTGTTTTTATGTTGGTTGTTTTATGGTTGTTTTGAAAAAAGTGTTAGGCAGACGGAGGTTTCGTCTGGCTGTTTTGAATAAAGTTAGTTATGTTAGTTATGTGCAGTGCATTTACTGTTTTCAGTGTTACAAATAAAATTTTAAAAGTAGTGTTAAAAAAAAATTTGTAAGTGAAGTTAAAATATATGTTGAAATTAAATTATAGCCGTTAATTTTTTTTTTAATTTTATATTTGACAATTAATTTATAATACGTGTACGTATTAATTAATCTATGAATAAAATTTTAACATATATTTGTAAAGAACAACTACATGGTATTCAGATAAACATATTTTCATATTACATTTAAAAACAATCTGTTGTTAAATAAGTTAAAATATATACAGATATTCAATTTTAGCCATTAATTATTATTATTCTTTATTAATTTTTTATTCACAATTAATTTATAATACGTATACGTATTAATTTAATCTATGAATAAAATTTTAACATATATTTGTAAAGAATAAACAACTACATACTATTCGGATAAACATATTTTATATTACATTTAAAAACAATCTGTTGTTAAATAAGTTAAAAATATATGTTGAAATTAAATTATAGCCGTTAATTATTATTTCTTTATTAATTTTTATTCACAATTAATTATAATACGTATACGTATTAATTTAATCTATGAATAAAATTTTAACATATATTTGTAAAGAATAAACAACTACATGCTATTAATTATTATTATTATTGTTAATAATCCGACTGATCAATGAAAAGGCAATTCATTCTAGTAATACAACAATGAGTCTAAGCAAATATTATTAAGTGAAATTCAAAACATAAACTCAAACTTAAACATCAGTCGTTACCGTCGTAGTGTTCTCCTTACCCAAACGTCGATTAATTTAATACAATAAAAGTTCATACGACATAAAATATTGTTTTTTGCGAATTCAACGCCTATTAGCATATATAGCATCAGCTATCTGGTTACGCATATTAGTCATGCTCAAAGGATCGGCAAGCTCATCTGGGTCATCATCGGGCAAGTGTTCTTCGTCTTCATCATCATCATCAGCACTAGATCCTTCTCCCCCTCCTTCTCCTCCTCCCCTTCCCTCACACTGGCTGAGGTGTCCGAGGCAGGTTTGTTCAACATCACATAGTTATGCAATGCGAAACACGCACTAATAATCCGACTCTGGTCATTGACATCATACGGTGGAATGTTGGCCAGTATCTTCCATTTTTTCTTCAGCGCTCCATAACATCTCTCAATGACACTTCTTAGTGATGAATGCGATCTATTAAAGTGCTCCTTTACAGTCGTTGGTGGAGCTCCTCTAAATTGGGTGGGGGGAGCAGCGTTATTGAAGTATGGGGCCATTACACCATTACGATTTGCGTATCCCTTATCACCTAAGTAGTATTTTCCTGCAAAGCACCTTTTTTGGTTACCCAATATTAACACTAACATATTTTATTCATAGTTTGGTAAGTCACGATTATCATACCTGGGGGTGGTTCAGGGAAGCACATGCTGAGGTCAGATCGTGCTTCGTGAAGGACACGTGCATCATGCATTGATCCCTCACATCCTGTAAGCACAAACGTAAATAACATGTTGAAGTCACACACCCCGAGCACGTTCATCGTTGGGTGGCCGCTCCTACCACGGTACTCCAATTGTAGCGGTCCTGGTATGATGACTTTAATGTGGTACCATCCAACGCTCCAATGGCATCCTGCCAATTATTAGGTGAAAATATAACATAATTACCAATTTGAATGAAACGCACATAGTCTCATGAGGTGATTAATCCGATACCTTAAAGTACGGATCGTAACGAGGGTCCCCAGCAAGCTTTGGATGAATTGTAGCCCATTCGTCAGTATATTCTTTACGTAGTCGTGTCCGAATGCCCACATCAAACCCAATACCCTCTTGACGTGGTGGCTAACAGTCTCTGGACTCAGGCTGAATCTCTCACAAGCTTCTCGGTTCGATGTTTTGTGTGCTAGTATGTACAAGAACAGTGCTATGTCAACTGAATGCTGACGTGTTGTGTGCGCTTCAGCCCATACTTTACTTCCATCATCTCGCACAAACGGAGGAACGAATCCTTATCCATCCTTAGGCATTGTGAATCCTTTTTGGATTGCTCCTAAGTAGAGCATTAACCCACATTTCCCCGGTGAATTCATTGTCATGCATAGGAATAGGTAGGGGATGTTGTGTCGGTGTGATGCAAGTATTAAGGTGGTGTCATCAATCAGGTTAACTGCCTCTTGGTGAATACCTCTCATCGCGGTTACAAATTGCAAAAATGCTTGTGGATCGTTCAATATATGTGTAACGAAATCTTCGTCAGCCATGATATCTAATAAAATAATTTCGATAATTTACTACGACATGAAAACAATATAATGCATAATCAAATTCATTAGGGAATGTAAAACAATCAACATACAACAGTTATGCGCATAAACTACACACACATGTAGTTATATAATACAACGCTCCAAAATGATGCGCATTTGTGGAAAAAAAATACTAGTAGTACTACAAGCAAATCTAGTTCTAGGAAAAAACAAAGTCCAACATCCACACGAGAGTACAGTTAATACAAGCCGATATAGTTCTACAAATAAACAAAGTACATCCCTCCGAAGATAAGACTAACAAACAAACTAAGACCTAGAAGAGTGCTGACTTCGCACAAGGGAGTTGATGTATGCTAGGGCAGATTTTTTTTCCTCCCTGTTCCATCATGCCCTTGAACATTTTCCTACGGCTCGGAACCTCCAGGGCCACTGCGGCATCTGCAAGCAACTCCTCATCATCCCTCACCTCTGGTATACTGTGCAGAACTTGAGCGGCTTCATTTCGGTCCACTGATCATCTTGAATACTGATAGCTTTCTGTGTAAAAGCTCCAACAACTGATTTGATCTATGAAGCGCAGATTGCACTCCAGAACCGCGCTCTGCAATCATGTCCAACTGCAATCGCATGTCGGTCCTTCTTCCTAACCCTCTTCTGCTTCTTACATCCGGAAGAATCATCAGACTCAGAAGACCTTTTTCCTAGAAAGAGACACGCAGCTGGCCCGGTAGGGGTAGAAGTAGGTGTCGGAGTCTCTGTGCCATCGTAAGCTGGCATGGGATGAACTCATCGTCCAGTTGATCGCCCCCATGTTGTTGATGAAGGACTCGCTCCCGTCGGTGTAGTCGCTCTGGAACGAAGGCCGATAACCATCGAGCTCTCCCTCAGTATCACCGACGTCTGACGTCGGGATAGGAGTCCCCATGCTGAACTTGTTCTTTCCCTTCGCGTCACAGTCACCGAATACCAGCTGGAGGTGGTCCTCTTCTTCAGGACTGAAGCCCCTAGTCCTGAAGCGCAAGAACGAGCTATCCTCCTACGGAATACAAAAACAATTAGTCATGTTCAAATGAAAAAAAAACAATTTAGAATGTTAACCAATTAATTGTGTGTACCGCTATTTTTAGCGTCCAACACTCATCAGGAGCATCAATCGTACGCTTGCTAGCAGACCACCCAAGCCCCGTAGTTCCTGAACCCTTCATCTTTTATCCAATCCGCCCACTGATGTTTAAATTCCTTCCCTTTTAAGACGTGAAATGGCGTAAGTGTACTTCCTTCGTGAATATGGCCATTGTAATTCCTTCAAAACATCTTGCCATTTAACGGTTCCGCTTACTACCTCTCCATTTCGTCCAAGAGAGTGTGCATAGTGTCGACCCATTAGTGCAATCAGACAACTTGTTTGTTGATCGTCCCCACGTGACATTGGTACGGCTACTTTCACCACCATCTATTGCCTTTCCCTTCTTTCCCTTAGATGTTTTTTTCGTTGTTCATCGGCCATCTATTAGTAGATAAAATTGGAATTCAATTTAGTATCAACTACCAATGTGTGGTCAATTGTTATTGGACAATTTTAATATTTATATATGCATGAACTATGCTTTTAGAAATTTATTTTCAATTTCAAAACACAATTGTAATTAATACAACGTTATAACAACGAATGTACAATTACTTAGTCTCAAAATGTACAACAATTCAATAAAGTTGTGCTACTAATAATCGCTAACATCCTAATTGATAGCCATCTGCCGCCGCTCCATCATTGTTGCGTCTTCTCTGCAGATTGGTGGAGTACTCTCGATGCCATTTGGTTGCTTCATCACGTCACCGACCATCAACTGATCACGAATGATGTTGTTCTACCAATTAAGCTCAGAGTTATTTTGTCCTCGTCATCGCTTCATTTTATTGTTCGGGACTATTCAGCTCAGAGATTGTTTGCCCTCATCATCGCTGAGCAGACAAGCGTAGACACTCAACACCCAATTGCCAACTAAAGGAACAACTGTACTTATAACTACCGCGTCTACCACAATAGAACGACCCATAATTTAGTATCTGTTCGAATCAAATTTTTCGGAATCGGCCAAGGTGTTTCGGATACATCCTAATGTGGGGCGGCCGTTATAAGCATGAGTTCCAGTTTAGGACAAATGACGGGTGTCGTACACTTGTCCGCAATTTTGTGGGCAATTTTATTAATGTCAACATTATTTTCAGTTCCTGGATCACCACCATCTAATTAGAACGAAGCTAACCAAATAGGAACAACAATTGAATTTCCAACAGATGCCGTAATTAAACCAGTGAATACCACCAGATAAGCAAGGAATGCCACAACAAATTCTCCAACCAATGTCAACCCAAATAACCACAACTCCAGAAACAATTCCAGAAGAAATGCTCCAACAGATTTCATCCGAAATAACCAGATAAGCAAGGAATGCCACAACAAATTAATTCTCCAACCGATTTCAACGCAAATAACCACAATTCCAGAAACAATTCAAGAAGAAATGCTCCAACGGATTTCAACCGACATAACCACAAATTCCACCAACATTCCAGAACAAATGGTCCAACCGATTTCAACCCTAATAACCACAAATTCCAGAAACATTCCAGATCTAATGCTCCAAGCGATTTCAAACCAAATAACCACAATTCCAGAAACATTCCACAGGCCAGATTCGAATCCACAGCAGAGCATGGATGTTCAAGCACATGCAGAAAGATTTAAATGCCGTAAATGTGTACCTTGGAGAAGTAGATGATACGACCGAAGCGAGAGAAGGAGTAAAGGGAGCGGCGCATGAACCAACCAGATAGCTAAACAAACCAAGCGTGAAGCAGATCAGAAAACAAAAAACACCCGAAGCAGCACACAAATGCAAGCCGGGTGTTAGGGTCTCAACCCGTTTTTTTTCCTTTAATCTCAAATCAGAAGCAAATCGGAAGCAGGGCAACTTACCAAGCTCGAAAGCCAGGACCAAAACAGAAAGCGACGAAGATGTCGAAGAAGATTCAGGGAGAAAGTGGTCACAGAAGAACCGGTGAAGCAATTGAACCACCGGTGAGTGTCGGAGGTAGAAGATAAAGGGGAAGGGAAGAAACGAAGTGCACAACGCTTCACTTACCTGTGTGCGGTGAGCCGGCGATACGAGATCAAACACCCAAAAACGGAAGTAGCACAAGAAAAGAAAGGAGAAGGGAGGTAGAAGACGACACGCCCGGGCAGCTACGGGCTTTAGTGAGACATTTGCAAATCAACAAGCAAGGTCGACAAGGGAGAACAGAGAACAACGGAGGAAGAAGATGCGGCGCGAAGGAGTTCAGCGTCCAAATATGCGCATCTCCAACAAAACCTAGAGACTGCGGCCACCGAACAGTCAAAGGGGTAGTATTGGCATCTTTGCCAAAACTGCCAAATACACATATGCCACAAAACAGACATAAATAGACCACAACCGAACGAAGCCAAAGTTATTTGTAAAATAGAATACTAATTTTAATTTTTTTTTCAAATATTAGTTAAAGAATAGAAAGTAATTTATTTTGAATAAAATAATTTAAATTGGTATTAAAAATAATTTAAAAATTTATGAAAAAATTATGGTAATTAATTGGTAGAAAATTTAATATAATTTACGTGTTTAAATCACTATATTTTTCATGGTACTTAATAATTTTTAAAAAATCTAAGAAATATTTATATTTTTTCAATATTTTATGATACTTTAATATATTTTTTATTTTATTTATGTTATTTTTTATAATATTTATTTCCTTTTTACAGTTATCTATATTTTTATAGTATTTTGAAATTTTTGTGAATTTTCGTGATATTTTTAACAATTAGGGGCATATTATAAAGTTTAGAATTATTTTGTTAACTAGTAAGAATATATTTTTGTTTCATCTAGTCAATGACTACAGTGACATTTCATAGACTTGTGCAAAAATATAATGGTATTTTATGACTTTCTTTTTTTAAGTGATATTTATAAATTAGCAAAACATATAGTAGCATTTCATGAATATAAAACACACCAAATATAACTAACTTATGCTTCAAATATATCACACTACCACGTTACAGTTTTAAATAACTACAAACATGACAACACAAATCAATATGTAAAAACACTGGCTGCGTTCGGCATGGTATATTTGTGGTAGTTTTGTGGTTGTTTTGGTCTGGTTGTTTTTGCTGATTGTTTTGTGGTAGTTTTGCTGGTTGTTTTGTGGCTGTTTTGAAAACTAGTGTTTGGCAGACGGCGGTTTCGTCTGGGTGTTTTGAATAAGTTAGTTTTGTGTAGTGCGTTTACCGTTTTCATTGTTACAATTAAAAATTTTATATTACATTTTAAAACAATTTTTTATTAATAAAGTTAAAATATATGTAGATATTCAATTATTGCCTTTAATAATTAATATTCTTTATTAATATTTTAGTGACAATTAATTTATAAATAAATTTTTTACATATATTTGAAAAAAAAATAAATAAACCATTGTATTTAGAGTAAATATATTAGATGTTATATATAAAAATATAATTTTATGGATTATATATTAGTATTTAATATAACATTTCAAATGTATTAATACTTAAGATTATTTTAATTTTTAATGGAATAAATAATATCATTGAAATGAAATAGCAATTCTTTCTAATAATAAAATAATTGTATATATAGATAGATATCACTTATTATTTTATTATTATATATTGTTTAATTGATAAAATATTTATTTTAAACATATATTTGTAGTTAAAACAATATATTCGATTCAATTAATTATTACTTAATGAAATTCAACAACATAAATTTAAATTTAATACTGGATATGCCAAGAAATGAAAAATAACGTATATTAGCATTTAAAATTATTCTTTAATTATTAAGCACGGTATAAAAGATATAATAACTTTGATATACTGACAAACCATAATAGTTTATACAAACAGTTTTGTAATTAATTATTACTTAGCCAGTTGAATACTTATAATTGATATTTCTGAAATATACTACAAATATTTTGCACTCTAATAATTTTGATATAATTGAAAGTTTACATCGTAATTTTTATTAGTTTGCTCTTTTCCTTGTAAAATATTTTATTAGAATTGATAGATAGTAATAGTTTTAAGAAACTATTTATCCGTATCTGAATAAACAATTTAGAAAAACACTACTAGTTTAAAACTATTGTTCTATATTATTTTCATTAATTTATAATTTAGTATACCAATTTTTATAAAAAACTAAAAATAAAAAAGGGAAAATAAACTAATTTATAATATATTAACCTATATATTTCAATTTTAATTTAGTTTTGTGTCAAATTTAATATATAATATCATTTTAAAAATATAATTATAAATATTGAAATTTTAAATGAATTTATTAAAAATTAATTAATATTATTAAAATATTCTCGTCCCCTAATTATAGTTTTTTAGCTCGGCCTCTATTTACAGTATTCACATAAATTGTTGGTTGTTTTATAGTTATTTTGTGGTTGTTTTGTGCTGAAATATTTATGGTTGTTTTAAAAATTACTGTTCAAAAGTCATAGTTTGACAATTTTAAATACCACATTTATACCACAGAAATGTCGAAAGCAGCGACTACCCAGATATGGATATAGGTGGCGTTCGATCGCGAGCGTCTGAAATTTCACTGGATTAATGCTGAGATTAATCTGCCATCAGTTGTTAGCGATTCGCTGGGATTAATCTGAAGAAAACAGCGACACGTTCGAAGTTGCAATGTGGCGGAAAATATACTCTTCCTTACTGAAGTACGATTATACCCTCCGTTTTTGTCTATAAAGCATCGGCCATTTTTATATTGTTCTGCTCTTCTTCAACAAATACCATACAACACTCTCGAAGCCATGCCATCGTCGAGAAGCGTAAGTGCATTTGTAAATTCAATCTGGGTATTATTGTTGCAGTAGTTAACAATCACACCTTTTCTTATTTCATTTCTAGGGTTCATCTGGCAACAACGAAAGCGTTTTCGTTCGACTCAACACTACGATCATCGAATGCCCTAGATGCAGACACCAGTGCTCGCTGTTCATCTCCTACACAACTGATAACTTCGGTCGTCTTTTCTATAAGTGTACTTTATGTGATTTCTTTAAATGGTGGACGGAATGTTATCAGCCTACCTCAAATTCATCAACCCAGCCAAGGCGAGGCAACTACACCAGGGGAGCGACCACATCCAAATTTCACCATCGAAGTTAGAATATTATACGAATTGGGGAAAGGTTGGGGAAAGGATACATGTTCAACAAAAACTTACGATTCACTGATTCTGATTCAGTAGCCTGCTCAACTGCATGCCCAAATGTGAATCTGAAATTGTAAAAGTGTTAGTTCAGCGTCAATAGTCACATTTCGAAACAAAAAAAAGTATTCAAGCTACCTTACCTGGCGTGCGCAAATGGAAGGTGTGTCTGGTGCTCGTATTTAACAACGAATTCTTCTCATCGTTGTGGATGAGGTTGTTGGAAGCAAAATGGATGAAGTAATTGCTTGACGAGATTGATACCGGTTAAATTAATTGAGGAGCTGGTAATCCCAATTGATTATGGTAGTTGAGGGCAGTAGGTTAGTACGACGGAAGTAGGGTTTTGAATTGGGGAAAGGTTGGGGAAGCTGCAAATGCCCTGTGTTCACCCGTACGCAATAGACGATGGAGTACAGTCAGGGGTAAAACCCGTGACAATAGAGAACAGTTGGGGGTAACATTATAATTGGACTATGAGAATTTACCGCTCAGATGAGCTTTATTCCCCAAACGCAGGGTAGAGCTGCGTTATTATAAAGGTCAGTTTCTTACTTTTTCAGCCCATTTGACAGTGGTCCAGCAACAGGTTCAAAGTAGATTAATCTCCGCGATTTTGGTAAAGCCCACGAATCGTGGGGATAGAATAAACAGTTTTGTCGAACAGAAAACGGAGAATCGGCTCCGGTTATCGTTTCCGCTCAGAGACCCCCCGGTTAGTGGCAGGACTCAAAAAGTCACTCACTTTTCCTTTTCCCGCCAAAACCACCGCCTTGCTTTCCCGGTAAATACTCTCCGCCAAATTAGGTGCTTCGACTGCTTTCCTATCCTCTCTAACATAACTTGTATCTTTTCACACTCGTATTGCAACTCTCACCGTCTGTCAGAGGAGCGAGGAATAAGTAACCAGTCATATCTAGCATTTTAGTTCTCATATCGAATTGCTGTTTCCGATGGCTCCTGCCCGCCGGCAAAGCAGTGGACGGTCTCCACTGGTAAATCCAAGACAACAAATCACCGCTTTTTTCACCAAGTCCTCACCTTCTCAATCACAATCCCCGTCATCATCCTCACCTTCCGTTTCCAAGCCCAACCCTAACCCTAGTTCTGCCAAATCAGTCTCTAAGCTCAATCCCAAACCAATGACCGCTTCTTGTGGAAGCCCTACCACCCCCTCTCCACTGAACGCTAAATCACAGCCCAAAACTACTTCCACCACCAAACCATTATTAGTCATCGGCGGGGGTCAAACCTCCTTCACTACGGTACAAGCGGCCAGTAGAGAATCCTATGGGGAAGAGGTATTGAACAGGAGGATTAGAGTATATTGGCCGTTGGACAAGAGTTGGTACGAGGGGATGGTGAAGTCGTTCGATAAGTTGTCAGGTAAGCATCTGGTGCGTTACGATGATAACGAGGAGGAAACCTTGGACCTCTCCAAGGAGAAATTAGAGTGGCTCGATGGCTCCGTGAAGAAGTTTAAGCGGCTGAGAAAGGCGTTGATCGTTGATGATGATGACGAGGAAGATAAAGGAATCGCGGAGCTTGAGGATGATGACTCCACAGATGAGGACTGGGAGAAGAGTGCGGTGAAAGAAGAAGTGGCGGAGGATTGCTTCGAGGATATGCAATTGGATGACGAAAATGATGATCTGGTGGCGAGCACGAAATGCAAGAGGGGGCTGAATTTGGATGTGAAGAAAAGGAAAGGCGGTGAGCTGGAGAAGGTGTATTTTAGTAAGAAGAGTAAAAACGGTTCTGCTGGTGATGAGAATGGCAAGTTGGTAGACGTTGCCAGAAATAGTCAGGGTAAGTGATCGGAATCGATATAGTGCATCTTCAGTTTTCATAATCATTTTGTGATAAATGTTTTGTGGAAGATGAGCCCGTTTCTTTTTGGTAAACTCGTTGGAAGACAAGGATAATACTGGTGTTTGCCTAAGATATATCTCTTCTGTGGTTTCGATGAACTTGTTCTTCCATTAGGATGAAGTAGTTTTCTGACTTAGTCACGGCCTCTGGCTAGCTCCATCTCTAGCTTAGTCCAGATACGAGGAGTTAGACTTGGATAGACCTCCATCCCTAACCTTTTCCTGCTGCATAAGTGCTATTGGAACTATATCTCAGGATGCTACATTATGATAATCTTATGAA
>JAIOTZ010002382.1:0-18705 GCA_023374045.1 Limonium bicolor
CGCACTGGGTTACACCCCTTAGAAGTGGCAACGACCACAAACTTCGGATTGGTGCCCGAGGAAACCTCGGTCTCCAATTGTCGGAATTACCTTCTTTCAAACCTTTTTAGAGATTCATTTAAAAGCCAAGGATAAGATTAGGACAGAAGGAGAAGAAAACGAGTGTATGAGGCGAGCTTTTATGCCAAGCTAGCTCCAAAAAGAAGAATTGATGAATTCGGATGAGTATAGAATGAAAAACTAGAAGTATGATTTTGAGAGTTGAAGAAGTTGAGGGTTGTGGGAGTCAGAGGGGATTTGAATGTTTGAGAGGTATGGAGAACACCTTGGAGTGGGAAAAGGGTTTTTGTTTGGAATGGGGTCGCACCCTGTGTGGTGCCTACGTACTCAACTTCCCGCTGAGATCAGACCTTACGTAGTTCAGCAGTGTTTGGGTTTTTGAAGTTTTGATGTTGTGGAGCTTGAGGATATTTGTAGTATTTGAGATTTAGAAGGATTCGAAATTTCAAAGAGTTTCGGGTTTTGGGAGGTTAGAGTTGTGAGACACCCAGGTCTGTGAGACATAAATTCTCAGAATGATTGAGCTGTGAGATGCTCGGTCTGTGAGACATTCAAGTTCGTGAGATGTTAGAGTCTATGAGACGCTCGGGCCTGTGAGACTTTGGAAGTTTGAATGAAGTTGGAATTTTGTAAGAGGATTTGAGTTAATGCGAGTTGGAGTTTGAATGATGATCTGGGTATGAAGTGATTGGAGTTTTGAGATGATTTGAGTGTGTGAGGCAATTGGTATTTGAACAGAGATCCCAAGTTTTTTTTAAATTGAGGTTTGAAAGCGTTGAGGAAAATCATTTTTATTGTAAAAGGGCGGATAATCCCAAGGGATTACCATGTACCCCCTCGAGCACGACACTTAATGAATGGTAAGTGCCGAGGCTCGAAAGATGGGGCAATGTATTTATGTCGAAAACTAGGGTTTAGAGAGAAACACCATGAATGAGATGCCCTCGGTCAAACCTAAAAACGTCTCTAACTCCCGGATTTTAAAAACGTTAAAACTGAAAATATTGAAATCGAGGGGAAGGGAATTAGATTCTGAAATCCCAGCTGCAACTAGGAAGACAATCACATCCCTAGCACTCAGCCTCATAAAAATCTAGGCTGCAATTAGGGGATCTTTGTTACCCTAATGCCCCGCCTAAAGAAGTCCAGACTGCGACAAGGGATGTGATGACCCCAGTGCCCCGCCTCGGATTTTTTATTTTGGAAGGAGACAGTGATGCCTAATAGGAAGAAAACATTCTTTGAAGGTGTTAGACATCCCATGTGTCCCGAAACGGTTTAGTTTTGAGTTTGAAAACTGAGTTGGAAAACTTTTGAAGTGTTCGGAATTCTCGATGAAGAAACACTGATTTTAAGAAAGTTTTAGGAGAAAACTTTCTGTATAGTGAGAAGAACTTTCTGCATTTGAGAAGAGTTTTATGTGATGTGAGAAGAGTTTTCCTTTAAGTTTCACAAAATAGTTCATTTGAAAACCCGATGAGATTTGAATAAAATGATTGTTCAAAGTTGTGAAAGAATATTTTTTTTGATTTTTGAATTTAAGCTGAATACTGAGGAATGTTTTTGGATTTTTGGAGTTTGAATGGGATTTACAAGTTGAGTTTGAATTGGATTTGAATGTGAACTGAATAGGAATAGACTGAGTTGAATTGGACTGAATTGAAATGAGTTAGGTTTGAGTTGGGTTGAATTGACTTCGGGTTGGGGTTGGAAAATGAGTCGGGTCAAAGTTAGACCGGGTCAAATGGATTGGTCAATGTGCGGGTCAAAGTTGGATTGGTCAATGTTCGGGTCAAAGTTTGATTTGTCAATGTTCGAGTCAAATTGGGATTGGTCAACGTTTTCAGTCAAGGTCAAGTCAACGTTTTCTGGTCAAGGTTTGATTTTTTGTAGACTTGGGTTGATTTTTGGTTTGATTGGGTATTAGGCCGAGTTTTGAGATTGAGCCGAGTTTTGAGATTGGGCCGGACTTGGTAATGGGTCGAATTTGGGCTTATTGTGGGCTTGGACTTATTATGGACATTGGGCCGAGTTGAACTTGGGCCGAGATTGATTTGGGCCAAATTAAGTTTTGGGCCGAGATGGGCCTGGGCCTTTTTATTTTGGGCTGAAGATTGTTTTGGGCTGAAACGGGCCTTGGGCCTTTTTATTTGGGCTGAAGATTGTTTTGGGCTGAAACGGGCCTTGGGCCTTTTTATTGGGCTGAAGATTGTTTGGGCTGAAACGGTCTTGGGCCTTTTTATTTGGGCTGATATTGTTTTTGGGTTGAAATGGGCCTTGGGCCTTTTTTTTTTTTTGGAATTTAATCTAGAATGATTTTTGGGCCTCAAATTGAATTGATTTTTTTGGACCAAAGTGGGCTTTTTCTTTAGACCAGAATGTTGAGTCATGGGTGGGCTTGGCATGTGGGCCAAAATGGGTTTGAAAATTGGGCTGATTTGGAGCCTCGAATTTGGACCGAAACTTGGGGCTTAAACTATGGATGAGTATAGTTTGAATTTTGGATTTCGAATTGGATTTTGTTGATTGTACATTTTATTCTGAAATTAGGAGATGATTTGGAAAATTTTAAGGAAATCAGGTATTCCTCACATGGACCGTGTCTAGGACCGTATGCATTGAGGATACCCAAACCTAGGGCTTTTCTAAAGTGAGGTGACCTATGGGCTAACTAGGGCTTTCTATGTATGGGCCATATTGGGCTGGGCCCAACAATTACCTATCTAACTATATGAATATGTGCGAAATGTGTAATGAAACATACAATAAAAAAAAAAACCGATGATGGGTAGTAAACAAATATAGCGTCAAATTCAAGTCACCAAGTTCAGAGTATGTACATCTGTTTCTTTATCTTTTCTTTCGGTTTTTTTTATTAAAGCACCTAACTAGAATACGTGGACAGAGATTGAATATACAGAATATTCGCTGCTTTCTATTTTTTTACCCCTTCTTTATGAATGTACAAATTCTAAGCGGGTATCGAACTGAACAAGCGCATATACAGAGAAAAACACGCAGCATGCTTATACAATGAACAATAAAGAACGGGGCAACTCAATAGCAGACAGTGGGTTTAGTATTGGTACCAAATGAGTGAGGATGAGCAACTCCCAGAAATTTAATTCTCTCTTTTGCGTAAACCAAACCCTCTTCCTTCTTTTTCATGCTTGAGCCGCATCTTGCCAGGAGCGGAATACCAAATCCTCAGCGGGAGTGTTTGGGGAACTTGTCCACCAGATAAAAGCCATGAAATATGCAGATACCACAAAAGTGAAAACGCACCGAACGTTTTCACACACCTTTGTGATCCTTTGAGCCTGTCAGATCTCCACATAGCTCGTATACATGGAACAAAAACCGAGTGCAACTAACAATGAGCAAACCAGATGTAAAGAGAAAACCAAACCATCTTGACGTGTCATAACCACATACGTGAAATGAGAATCCATGGATATACACGTATCTAATTGTCACATAATCGGGTCATTTTCATTCCAACATCGCTCTGTAAAAAGAGAGCAGTCTATATACAAACTGCGCATCAAACAGACCACCAAAGCACTCCAGGAGATTGACAAAATCAAAAGTCTGGTTTGGATTAGAGATAAAAAGATAGCATATGCTCATGTGTGCGTGCGCCTGAGGGATCTCAAAGTAAATGAACATACAAAAACACAAATGAGGCCACCTGTTTAAAGTAAAGGGGTAAGAACAATTGTCACTTGTTGACAGTGGTGATGATGACCCATCCTTGATCGAGTCTTAGCAATGGTAAAGCATCTCAAACAGAGGAAAATCAACATATACGTGACACATCGAGATAGAGATGAGGATCCGCACCGCCGCGAGGTATATAGCAGAAAAGAAGCAATAGAGTAGCATAAAACAATTAAGTGAGCAGAATATTACAGATTGTTTTCAACATATTAGAAATATATCTTAAACATAGCGCTGCAGCGTGGTATTCGCAGATAAAATACCGATTATACAATCAGAGACCTTCTGCAGACAATGAAAGAAGCACAACTAGAATGAACCAGGTTAGGTAACAACAGAACGAATGGACAGAGAACAGGCAGGTTTAGATCGGGTACCAGGTTGAAGAGAACAAAATTTCCTGCGAACAAAAAGCAACTAGAAAACCAGACACATATTAAATGGGGGAGGTTACGAAGATGAACAGAGGTACAAACTGAGATAAAATGACAGGTGTGTAAGCTGAAGATCAGTTTTGAAAGGATACCTAGCTGACAAGCGAGTGTGAATCGACCTCAAGTTAGTCGGAAGGTGACAAGACAAATCTCTCGTAGCATAAATTGTAAAGCGCAGTAACGATAGAGCGTTGTACCTTCATCCCATCAATATGGATACGTTCGCCAGTTGGGTTTGCAAATTACCGATAGTGAGGAGGTTGAGGGATTTGGGATAAGAAATCGATACTAGCACCCGATATCCTCCAGCGAAGTCGAACCTCTGTCAATACGAGACAGGAAATGAAATTGAAGTCCATTTCTCCAGATAGCAGCCGTGATTCGAAAGTCTTGTTCAGGAAGGCAAAGTGTCATGACGTTTCTTTGTCGAACAGGGAGAATTTGCTCTGGACTTCTGATGAGAAGAGTTGGAGGGTGATTCCTACTGGAGCAAAACTTGGATGTGTGGTATTTGTGGGTGATGGTTTCGTATGAACAAAGGGAAGAATTGGGTTTGATTTTTTAGGAGGTTCTTGTTTATCCAAGGAGCTGAAGGTAGTTCTTGGGGTCTAGGGATTTCTGAACTTGGTCGGCTACTGTTGCCTCCTTGTTCATCAGTGGGTTTGCAAAATTACCGATTGAAGGGAAATGAAGAGATGGTGTGGGTATGCATGTTTATGTTTTCAATTTTTGGGAGTGAAAGGAATGAAGAAATGAAGGCGCAGAGTTCGGGTGAGCAAAAGCACCGTTGATGAAGAGAATAAGAGAGAGAGCAGAGCCGTATACTCATGAGGAAGGATGGAGAAAACGTTGGGCTCCAGAATGATAGAGCCGGAGCCTGTTGTTCCTTGTTATTTGCCGGCCCTTTGCAGAGAAGGGGAAGGGAGGAAGAAGACATGTTTCTCGCACGCCAGTATGGGTTGCACAATTAACGAGAGACCAGAAAAATAAGAAAATCGAGTATGGATGAACAGAGTCGGTATGGAAGAAAATATGTTTCTCGTGCAGGGTCGCGTCCGGTCTTGACCGAGGTCAGGTCGTGTTTGGCATGGGCCCGGGTCAAGGCTGCATTTGGATTGCTTTGTCAAAAAAAAAAAAATTGGATTTTGTTCCACCTGTGACTCAAACTCGGGACCTCTAATCTCTCCCTCACCAATCTCAACCAATTGAGCTAATGACTGAACTTGACATATAAACGAGAGAAATAATACAAGAGCCTTCCTCGAGCCGAGTATCCTTTCAAAAACGCTAGCGCTATAAATGAAGGTGTACAGTAAAACGAAAGAGTTTAATCTAACAAAATGAATTGCTTTCTAAGAATCATGAAATTATGGACTGTAAACAATAAAATAGAAACGTGATAGACAAAATAAACGGAATACATAATGATAATAAGTACCCGAAATAATGAATAGTACTAATACAATGTGATAAAAATACAAGTGATTGCAACAAAAATGAGGATTAATTTGATATGTACGAGCGGTAAATGAGATAGGATGAAACATAACGAAATAAAACAAAAAAAAGTTTAATCGAACTAATCGACGAAACAAAATTTACTAATACGAATAATAATAGTGAGAAACATAAAATGATAGAAATAACAATGAAAATGATGATAAAAAAATAAAAAGTAAATGCTAGAAGGTAATTAAAAGTAGCAATAAATATGATAAAATAAATAAATAACAAAGGATAAAAATAGATAAAATAAAACAAAAGCAATAATAAGATAATAGAATAAAACAAAAGGGACGGGTTTAAAACCGTATTGTCGTTTGGAAATTCATTTTCGGAAAAATCATGCATTTATGAAATGCTTTGAAAATGATTAAAAAACGATGGTTTCGTTTCGGCACGCACGCTAATACGTTTTAAAAAGAAAGACGACGACCCCTCTCATTATTTCGCAATTGCTTTATGGGGTGGGAATTTTTTTTGTCTACACTTATGATTCATACTGGATATAATACGTTGATTTAAATCCTTGGTTTGAGTTAGCAATATAGATCACATAAGCTGAGTTTAACCATGTGTAGTGAAGATGTAACACCCCAACTAAACAACAACACACTTAACAACAAACCACAGCGGAAAGCTTAACTCATCACAGTACTTAACTCATTGGTGTTACACGCCGTTAACCACCCACGTGGCTAACAAGGCTAATACATTTACATTGTACCGGTCTGATGGACTAGATTCACGAGTATCTACACATTACTATCCTTTCTATTAACAACAACCATCATACATATACATTCCAACTGTACCGAGTATTTACAAACGAATGCCGATAACAATTTCGGTCTTACTACACTTACAATACATATACAATTTAAATGGCTATCCATGTATAACCAACTACCCCGTCCTACTCTCGAACGGCTTCAGTCCTTGTACCTGAAATAGGAAGAGAAGAAAAGGTGGCCCCCCATGGGGCTCAGCACCTTTGCTGGTATGGTAATCCCGCAGCCCGCATGCTACCGGGCCACGCACAACTAATTGTCGTCTTAGCATGCGGTTGATTACATTTAAATCATGCATGTACACGAATAACACAAACACATTACAATCCGCGACAGTGGTCACATCAAATACAGACAACACATCTACACCTAGCAAATCACTCTTTGTGTTCCTTGACCCTAGAGTGTTTCTCCTTCAATGGAGTTATTTCCTTAATAGACGACACATACCCACTAGTCTGGTTAATCCATAAACGTTCTTTTATAAACTGGGATTCATATCCATGATCCACCTACTTCACATTTAAACAACATATAACATCACATCGCAATAAACATTGCAGTACATCAATAACACATAACGTAACGGGTACGGAACTCTTTAGGAACCTCCCCGCACATAGTTAGTTCACTGGGAGAGCCTAGAGGATGTAGTCAAACTCATGCTAAGCTCGTTTACATAACTCGTTACCGTCTTGTTAGGCGAACGGATAACTTAACACAAAGATGGATCAGACATAGTGATCCGAACACCCGTACATAATCCCCAACAGACGTGAGTCAAGAGCCTTGGTTAAGCTCAGGGGTGATTGAAGACCAATGAAGGAAGACACCCAACAGAGAGGAAGCTGAAGAAACTGTATACAACAACTCCCAAACAATGCGCGATCGGAACAACCGGATTCCTCATCCCCCACAATATATAAATATTCAAGCTATAAGACTCGGCTGTGGAATCTATCACATCAGCACACAATACAGTATCACAACTGAGTTAATCACACAAAGGAGGTTCATACATTCACACACAAACATCACACACAAACATCACATAACTAACTCACGCATAGCCGTGGTCAGAACGTTCCTTAAGTTGGAAACGTTATTACCGGATACCGTTCTCTTATGTTTACCTAATAATGATTAACTAGCCTTTCATACGCATTCGAGGTTACCGATCAGTACGCAAACACACAACAACCAATAACGACTGTAAACTCGTTCCATGAATTATCTTATAATGGCAAACATACAGAAAAACAATGGCATACAAGCCGGTGTAATCGGTAGGACACAGGTTGCAGAAACATACCTGTCACCGAGTCCACTCTATCATGTCCACTTATGTTCCTCGAACAATTCACACGAACAATGGTAACATTAAAGTTGCTTTCATTAACATGGGGGTAACATGTTTGTGTAACGTTGAACAACCATGGTTAACACCGTTAACAGTTAAATAACTTCACATTTTAACTTGTTTTACTCTCACATTTTACTACAACTTTTCACCCACTTAATTGTCATTATAACTCACCTAACAAGTCCTAACAACTTTAACATCATTACTTATCAATCCCCATCATTACACATCATTTTCATACCTTAACACATTTTTAGAGTAGTCCGGGACTTGTCCTTACCTTAAGTCCCAGACCAACACTTAATCTAACTCTCGGGGGATTTTACAGGGTGTCCGGGACCTGTACTGACCCCAAGTCCCGGACCAAGACATGTATGCTACCCTCGGCCTGTTTTTAGTAGTGGTCCGGGACCTTAACATGGAACCAAAGTCTCGGACCAAAGCTACTGAATGTATATCTTGCATTTTCAAACCTTGTTCAACTATTCTCTTCACCCATTGTTTACCTAAACTTCACACATGAACTTAGGCATATTCTAATACCAAAATATCACTTTGATTCACCTTAAAACATTTTCCAACTTGTTACTCACTTTTTTACAAAATCTCTTATCACTTGTAACATTTCCCATTTGGTTTACTAAGTGGTGTTTCACACCTATAATGACCACTATACCAAAATGTTCCTCTCCACCTTAACACATCATCTCCCAAGCATCTTCTCTTACTAACCAAGTCTTCTTTTTCACACCTCTTACAATTCCTTTCTCAAATCCTTACCTAAACACCATTCTCTCCTTGTACATCAACATTACTAAACCTTAAACAAACTCCTCCAAGACTTTAGTAACATCACCAAAAACACTCATTGGACTTCTAAAACTTCCAAGGTAATACCTAAATCCTTATAACACTCTAAAACACCTCAACAATGTTTTCTTCCTAGAAAACATTTATCCACTCCTAACACTTCCTAGTTCATCAAAGCTCATTTAAGCACTAAACTTCTTGTACATTATCCAAATTTTGCCATGGGTTCTCCTAGCACATTGTCATACCAAAACATTGTCTTCACCATTAAACATTCAAGAACACCTAAATCCATCGAGAACCTTCTCCACACACAAACTTCACACAAATTTACACTACTCCACAATATAGTGCACAATTAAATTGCTTGGCTCTTAGCCCTTAAATAACATGGCTCTTAGGCCCTTAATTGCAAAAACCATAACACCGAATTTCCACATGTATATATGCCTTTGACCTGCAATACACTCAACATCACATATGCCTTTTAATATCCATTAAGAACAATTCACTATAGCTCTTTCGCCATGTGGCTCCTTAGGTATTTTATTAAGCAAATTAAGCTCATTTTCCTAAGGCATTTAAACTACTTTGAGATAGTTCGTTTACCTCTTTCTTCTTCAAGATTTTTACTTGAACACTCTTGTTCTCTTTGTTTGGAAATCGGCAAGAGGACTGGTTACTTGTCAATGTTCTAATCATTACACAAGTAAAACCAATGAGCATTCAAGCTTCATGCTTAAACTCATTTACAAACCCTAGGTTTTATATATTGTCTAAAACACAACAATGAATGTTTTACCTTGGAATTGGAAGAGAGTTTGACCAAGTAGCAAGAGAGGACTCCACCAAGCCTTGAATGATTGAAATGGAGCTAGGAAGAACAAGGGAAGACACCATTAATGGTGAATTTCGGACATGCACAAAAATGAGAGGAAGTTTAGTTTTTCTTTGACTTTTTCTTACCTTGAGGCAAGGGAGAATGATAAGGCATGGAAATATGAGCTCAAGCTCCTTCAATGGTGAATCTCCATGGCACCAAAATGGAGCTTTTGAAGATTTGAAAAGAGAGAAGTGTAGAGCTTGGCCTAACTAAGACAAATATTGGTCTTAGAATTTGATTTGGTATATGGAGCTAGAAGTTACAAGCTAAGAAGTTGGAGAATGGCTACTTTCTGTAGCAAAACCGGTTGGAGCTTGGGAGAAGTTGAAGAAATTGGTGGTGAGTGAAGGAGAATAAGAGAATGAGGTGAGAGAGTACTTTTGTAAATATTTATGTTTAAAAGTAAATATTTCTTTGCTTTATTACTTTACTAGCTCATTTATTTGTTTAAGTGTGGTGAGTCACACATGAAAACCGGCCCCTTAGTCAAATGGGTGTTTTATGGTCTTTGTTGACCATCTAGTTGACTTACATTGACCAAGGTCTTAACTAGCACTATTTGGTTACTATTCACTACCAACGCAAGGCACATAATTGTGAAATTTTTGGTTTCCCCTTGATTTAGACTTCCTAATGTGATACTAAGTAGTACACATGTTAATTAAAGAGTAATGATGGACATCTAGCCACTCAAAACTCATTTACAAGACAATTTTTCAAAAATGTGCTTTAAGACTCCTTAAAGCACATTTTCTATTTTAACTTATTTCAAGCTTAGTTTTTCTTAGTAATTGATTTAATAAGTTCATTAACATGTAAATAAGGTATAGAAATGATCTTTAGGTCTTGATACAAGGTTACACCAAGTCTAGAGCAAGTATTTGCTTAAATTGGCTTTAAGGTGTTTCCTTGTGTTTGTTTGGTTTAATTGACTACCAAAGTTTCCTAAGGACTTAATTAGGCCTAACAAATCATAATTGAATATTATTAAGTCTTGGTAGGCTCTTGGGTCCTACCAGTTCACTTCAAGCTTAGAGTATGTTTTTGCTCAAACTGTGTTATGTACTTTATTGTTTTTGCTATGGTTTAAATTGTTTACTACTGCTTCTAAGGCACTTTTTAGCCTTAACATACCATATTTTTATGTTTAAACAATATATCAAGGTTTGGGGTATTTCAGAAGATAAGAAAAAAACACTAACAATTAAGTTTTAAATTATAAAGTTAGTTATTGTGATGTCATGTTCAAAGTGAATCTTATTTTTCATCATGAATCAAATTATTAGCAAAGTGAATTATTTTCTACTATAAAGTTCGATTTTAGATTATAAAGTTATTACTGTGATATCATTGAGCAATGTGCATCTTTATTATTAGAACATGAATCAATTTAGTTATCAAAGTGAACTATTGAATACTATAAGTATTTTTAGATAATTCATACAGTGGCACCAACAATCAGTTCTAAGTGGAAAGTTATTATTAGACTCAATAAAATAAGTGTTTGTTTTTTATCTATTGTAAATCCACTTTGTTGTGAAGTGAATTAAATTCTATTATAGTAATGTATGATTATTATAATAATAAATCTCAAAGTAAATCTTTGCATTATTAATTATTACTACATTGTTTTTTTAAGTGAATTACATTATGCTACAAGTAGTGTTTGTAGATTAATAAAGTGAGTTCACTAAAATTTAGTTTATGAACTAAAATTATTTTTTTAAATTAAAAAAAAAACATTAAAGGTGATCTTTTTATTCTTGTTTATGAATCCTTTATGTTTTTATAGTGAATCAAATTCTGCTATGTGTGTCATTTAATACTCATACATTGAATTCACTAAAGTTATTCTTAGTTTATTCATTGTGAAATGATAGTGCTATGCAATGAATCATTTCTTTTCTTTATAAGTATTGTTCGTAAATTAATACAATAAATTCACTAAAAATCAGTTTCTAAATGAAAAGCATTTATATTTACAGTGCAGAATTTATATTTTCAAAGCAAAAGTTTCATGAGAGTGAATAAAATTATGCTATAGCCTGTAAGTGCTGATTGAGTTAACTTCATCGATATCTTCACGCGACAAATCATCTTTTGCAAAAATGTTGTTGTATTTTCTTAAATATATATAATTAAGAGGAGTAAATCAATTATTTCAGTAACCAAACTGTATTTACAACATAGTAGCAAAATACAACAACTTCCTATCTCATAATTATGTTCTGGAAACCAAACATACAACAAACAACATACCTCGGTGTGTTTGTCGTGTCACTTGTAGCCGATGCAAAATCCGCTACAAAAATCTGCATCATATCTAAAGCACCCCTGCTTCAATAACTACACTCCGCAGTACTATAGTGGCATCAAAACATACTATTTCAACACTATACTAATTATCAATAATTATATCCTTTTGAACCCGCATTCTTCCAAATTGAACACATCCCCAACACCTCCACACTCACGCTTATGCATGTCAAAACAAGGGACTACACGCTCTTGTCATGCTTGTGTACTTTGGAATTATTGAATTAAAGAGTTAGCTAGCATCATATAGATTTGTAATGAAGGTTCTATATATAATCATGTCACATACAAAGAACAATATACATACACACATCGAAAGTAGTTTCTATAAAAATTATGTTGTGTGTTGAATATGGAAATGTTGTACATGTGAGTAGTTGCTTCATCCCACCTCTGTGGGCAAAACAAGGGGGCACTTCCTTTGTTATAAAAGGAATGCTCACCTCACTTCTTATCTCATCCCAACAATAGTAATTCTTCTGAATGCTAAATTGTAATCTCTTCTCTCTAATCTCTTAAAGTATAAATAGAGAGTTCTGGTAGTGTCCAAGGAAGTAGGCAAAATTGGCTGAACCTCGTAAATTCCGGTGTCCCTTTTATAGCTTTATTTAGCAGCTTTTGGTGGGTAATTTTGTAGTGCTTTTTTAGACCTGGCAATTTTGACCCAACCCGAAACCCAACCCAACCGAACCCAACCCATATTTTTGCGGGTTAGGGTCTTGATTATTGACCCATCTATTTTTTGGGTTGGGTAGGGTAATAAGCTAATTTTGTGGTTGGGTTAGGGTAGTAGATCATAACCCATGACCCAACCCGAAACCCGAAAATATATTTGTTAATAATTAATTCACAATTATATATATATTATTATTTTTATGAAACTATACCCTTAGCCTTAAGCCCAAGTGCAGTTGGACTATCCCCTTAATAATATCACATACTTTTAACTAAACAAACGGCCTAACCATCTGCATATCAACAAAAAGCCCAATCAGACCTTAACATAATGTTGAAAACTCAAATACTCTCGTCTTGTAGACCACATCTATTTTTATTCTACGTCGTTGTTAATGTCTATGTCCTCTTCATCTCTGCCCAAGGTTTGTTTTTCTTATTCTCACTGTCTTAGTTGTTCTTGAAAACTATTATGTTTAGATTTCTAGAATAGTGAACAAAAGTAGGTGATATGTATTTTTTGTAAGTAGGATCTTGATTATAGACCTCTTAGCGTGCTGCATAGAAGTTCCTCAACTGCTGGTAACGATTAAGTGATGTGATTTTAGTTTTTCTTCGGTATGAGCACTCATTTTAAACAGGTGTAATTATTTTTAAAACTATTAATCATAGTTTGAGGCTTTGAGCTCTCAGTTATAAATTATTTTTAACTTTAGAAAGATTTGTCTTTAGTATATTTCTCTAATGCATAATGAAGATTTTCATTTTCGTTCCCTCTTTTATTAAGGGCACTAGGATCATGTGCATATCTAGATAAGATTCCTCCCCAACAGGTAGAGCTATATATGCTCAGATTGATAAATATAAACTTATGGAAAAAGTACGTGTTATTATATTCATGGGAAATTGGTGTAGTACTTTTACATTCTTACATAACATGAAATTCGTTTAAAGTTGGGGTCGATCAAGCAAGATTTTGTTTCTTCCTTTGTGTTTCACATCCTAATTAGTTAGCACTGGATGTTTTTGGATGTTTTTTTATTAAAGTCTACTCCTAGTCCGTCTAAATTATTGTATGCTTAAAAATGGGTTGGGTGGGTTGGGTTAGGGTTGAAGGATTTTAAACGGGTGGGTTAGGGTCATGATTTTCTGACCCATCCATTTTTGGGTTGGGCATGGGTTGATGATATTTTAAATGGGTTGGGTTAGGGTTGATATCAACCCGACCCAGCGACCCAAATTGCCAGGTCTAGCTTTATTGTGCTAAGAAATTACAGTCAGGAAATTCTGTCTAAGGAAGTGGTTCTTAAGCGGGACCATTGTGACCCTACCACGACCTGGGAATTTTCCTGTACGGAGTGATTTTCTAGTACAATAATTTACTCTTTTATCCAGTCGCTTCCGCAACAAGTGGTATCAGAGCCAAGGTTCTGTCTTAGTATGCTCTGTGGTTGCAGCTAGGCTGATCTTCCACATCAGAAAAGCGTTCCTTTGTTCAGTTGATACGTAGCGCTGCTAAATAAAAATTGGAGCAGAAATGGCAGACGACAAATTAAAGACCCCGGAGACAGGTCATCAACTTCCTCGTCATCGATTTGGACAAGAAGGGTGATGACTAATGCTAAGTTTTCGGTGGAGACATTTGATGGTACGGCCATTTCGGCATGTGGCAATGCGAAGTCCAAGACGCTCTCTTTCAGCAAGGTCTTGACATCGCCATTGAAGAGACAAGACCGGAAGACATTCAAGAGAAGGAATGGGAGGCCATGAATCGAGCAGCTTGTGGTACAATTCGCTCCTGCCTGTCGAGAGAACAAAAATATGCGTTCTCTAAAGAAAAATCTGCAAGTAAATTGTGGAAGGCACTGGAGGAAAAATTCATGAAGAAGAGCAGTCAGAATAAGCTTTTTATGAAGAAAAGGCTATTCCGCTTTTCGTATGTTTCGGGGACCACAATGAATAACCACATCACCAGTTTCAATCAACTAGTAGCTGATTTGGTAAACTTGGATGTGAAATTCGAAGATGAAGATTTGGCCTTAATGTTACTGGGATCTCTTCCTGATGAGTATGAGTTTCTGGAAACAACTCTACTCCATGGGAAGGACGATGTCTCTCTGAAGGATGTCACTGCAGCACTGTACAGCCATGAATTGAGAAGAAAAGAAAAGAGGGCTGGTACTGATGAAGCAGCAGAAGCATTGTGGTGAGAGGTCGTTCATCCGCTCAGAAAAAGGGGAAGAAAGGATGGTCAAAATCCAAAGCTAAGCGGTAAAGATGAATGCGCATTTGTCGAGAAAAGGGGCATTGGAAGAAGGACTGTCCAAAACAGAAGAAGGCAAGGCTGTTCAAGACGCATGTGTAGCTGAATACGACAGCGAAGATCAGGACTATCATTGGTGGCATCGACTTCAAAAATTAACCAGGATGAGTGGATTCTGGATTCAGGAGCAACCTACCATATGTCACCCATTCGAGATTGGTTCTTTGATTACAAAGAACTAAAGGGTGGAACCGTTTTGATGGGAGACAATAGCCCATGCAAAACAATTGGTATAGGCTCAATCAAGTTGAAGAACCATGAAGGATCAACCAGAGTTTTAAGAGAAGTTCGGCATGTTCCAAACTTGACCAAAAATCTCATTTCTCTGGGACAATTGGAGTCGAAAGGATTCTCATGGGCCGCTAAAGATGGGGTTCTAAAGGTCGTTTCGGAGCACTGACGGTGATAAAAGGCACCAGAAGGAGCAATCTGTATTACTACGAGGGGAGTACAGTAGTAGGAACAGCAGCAGTTGTGTTGGCTCCCAAGGAGAACGGTGACTCTCAGTTGTGGCACATGCGACTGGGGCATGCCGGAGAGAAATCCTTACAGATTCTTGCAAAGCAGGGATTGCTGAAAGGCGTGAAGGCTTGCAAGTTAACTTTTGTGAGCATTGCGTTCTCGGGAAGCAAAAGAGATTGAAGTTTGGCACTGCCATCCATAATACGAAGGGTATTTTGGATTATGTCCATTCTGACGTTTGGGGACCCGCCAAGACGCCTTCCTTGGGTGGGAACCGCTACTATGTGACCTTCGTGATGATTTCTCTCGAAGGGTTTGGGTGTATGCCATGAAGACTAAGGATGAAGTGATGGGGATCTTCCTAACATGGAAGAAGACGGTCGAGACGCAAACAGGTCGAAGGATCAAGTATCTCCGGACAGATAATGGGGGAGAGTACAAGAGTGATCCATTCTTGAAGGTTTGCAAAGACGCGGGAATTGTCCGACACTTCACAGTCAGGGAAACACCGCAGCAGAATGGAGTGGCAGAGCGAATGAACCGAACATTGCTGGAGAAGGTTCGGTGCATGTTGTCAAATGCTGGGCTGGGCAGACAATTTTGGGCAGAGGCGGTAACATATTGCAGCCATATTGTGAACCGGTTACCGTCGTCGGCTATTGGTGGAAAGACACCGCTTGAGGCATGGTCTGGAAAACCAGCTACTGATTATAGTTCTTTGCGAGTGTTTGGTTCTGTGGCTTACTACCATGTGAAGGAATCAAAATTAGACCCAAGGGCAAAGAAGGCTCTATTTATGGGGATTGCGTCTGGGGTAAAGGGATACCGGTTGTGGTGTCTAGAAGCAAAGAAGACAATCATTAGCAGAGATGTTACCTTTGATGAATCTGCGTTGTGGCAGAAGGTGACAGTAGACTCCATCCAGACAGAGGGAACTCAGAAGCAGGTGGAGAAAGCACCAAAGAGGTGGAGTTCGAGAAGGAGATATTTGTAAACCCATTGGTTGGAGATGATAGTGACTCTCAAGGAGTAGATGAGTCAAATGAGGAAGCTCCAACAGCAGAATCAGATCCGATTGCAGAAGAAGACCCAGAAGAGAGATCCGCAAACCTGCTCGTATGCGGATATGGTGGCTTATGCACTTCCAGTTGTAGATGAAGGGGTACCACCTACTTTCCAAGAAGCAAATCAAAACTCGGAAAGTAAGGAGTGGAAAGGTGCCATGGAAGAAGAATGAATTCTCTTCACAAGAACAACACGTGGAAGTTGGCACAACTACCAAAGGGCAAGAAGGCAATTGGTTGCAAATGGGTGTTTGCAAAGAAAGAAGGAACTTCAGGTGAAAACAGTGTCCGCTACAAGGCTAGGTTGGTGGCCAAAGGGTACGCACAGAAGGAGGGAATTGATTACCATGAGGTATTTTCTCCAGTAGTGAAACATTCCTCCATCAGAATTCTGTTGGCGTTAGTAGCTGAGCTGAATTTGGAATTAGCCCAACTTGATGTGAAGACCGCGTTCTTACATGGCGATCTGGAGGAAGAGATCTATATGACTCAACCAGAAGGATTTAAGGTTCGTGGTAAAGAAGATTGGGTTTGTAAGTTGAACAAATCATTGTACGGGCTGAAGCAGTCTCCAAGGCAATGGTACAAACGATTTGATTTGTTTATGAGAGGGCAAAGGTACACGAGAAGCAAATATGATCACTGTGTGTATTTGCGCAAGCTACATGATGGGTCTTACATCTACCTACTCTTGTACGTTGATGACATGCTAATAGCTTCAAAGAATCAGTCAGAGATTGATAGATTGAAGGCTCAGTTAGCTCAAGAGTTTGAGATGAAAGACTTGGGCGAAGCCAAGAAGATTCTCGGGATGGAGATTAGCAGAGACAGAAGGAATGGCAAGCTTTGTTTGTCCCAGGAGCAATATCTGAAGAAGGTGCTACAACGTTTTGGTATTAACGACAATACAAAACCTGTGAGTACCCCGCTTGCTCCTCATTTGAAGCTTAGTGCCCAATTATCTCCAAAGACTAAAGAAGATAGAGACTATATGGCTAGAGTCCCATATGCAGAAGCAGTTGGTAGCTTAATGTATGCCATGGTGTGTACAAGGCCCGACATTTCACAAGCAGTTGGAGTTGTGAGCAGATATATGCATGATCCTGGCAGAGATCATTGGCAAGCTGTGAAATGGATTTTACGATATATTCAAGGTACTGTGGATATTGGTCTGCTATTTGAGAAGGATGTTACAGGTGGTCCAAATGTGGTTGGATATTGTGATTCCGACTATGCTGGTGATATGGATAAGCGACGATCAACTACTGGTTACTTGTTTACTTTAGCCAAGGCACCAGTAAGTTGGAAATCTACCTTGCAGTCTACAGTTGCTTTGTCTACGACTGAGGCGGAGTACATGGCTCTGACAGAGGCTGTGAAGAAGGTATTTGGCTTCATGGGTTGCTTAAAGACTTGGGAGTTGGTCAGAGGCACATCACGGTGCACTGTGACAGTCAAGTGCTATTCATTTAGCAAAGAATCAAGTCTATCATGCAAGGACGAAGCATATTGATGTTCGCTATCACTTTGTGCGGGAGATACTCGAAGAAGGGGATATTCTTGTTCAGAAAATCCGGACGACTGAGAATCCTGCAGACATGATGACCAAGGTGGTGACCGCAGTCAAGTTCAAACATTGCTTGGACTTGACCAACATCCTGCATATTGAAATGGCGCCTAGGCGCAATTGTAGACACTACCAAGTAGGTTTGTAAGAGAGTTTATTTTGGTTAGTGGGATAAACCAAGGTGGAGAATTGTGAGAGTTGTTCATCCCACATCGGTGTGGGCAAAACAAGGGGCACTTCCTTTGTTATAAAAGGAAGTGCTCACCTCACTTCTATCATCCCAACAATTAGTAATTCTTCTGAATGCTAAATTGTAATCTCTTCTCTCTATATCTCTTAAAGTATAAATAAGAGAGTTCTGGTAGTGTCCGAGGAAGTAGGCAAAATTGGCTGAACCTCGTAAAATTCCGGTGTCCCTTTTATAGCTTTATTTAGCAGCTTTTGGGTAATTTTGTAGTGCTTTATTGTGCTAAGAAATTACAGTCAGGAAATTCTGTCTAAGGAAGTGGTTCTTAAGCGGGACCATTGTGACCCTACCACGACCTGGGAATTTTCCTGTACGGAGTGATTTTCTAGTACAATAATTTACTCTTTTATCGTTACTCATCCAGTCGCTTCCGCAACAGTACACATTCAAACACAAAAAATAGGCACAAACAAGATAGGTTGACGTATTTTGATATATTTGGTAAACACTTTAGGGGCAAATTGTCTTTTGCAAAATCATTTCTTCATCT
>JAIOTZ010002383.1:0-18700 GCA_023374045.1 Limonium bicolor
GCTTTAAACCATCTGAAGGTAAAACCTTAAGGCTCTCGGTAAAAAGAACAGAAACAGAGAGAAAACAGAAGTGAGGAAGCCCGGGTTGGAGTATCACCTTGTGCTTGAAACCGAGAAGAACTGGAGCAGGTTTCTTGGGGGTTCTCAGCCCGAACTTGAGGAGATTTCCCAGAGGAATGCGTGCATGCGGAAGTATGGACAAAAAGGAGACTCAAACACTTGACATTCAGGCGACAACAGAGGAAACAGAAGAATTTTAAAAAGAAATCAAGTTTCCAGTACTGCTCTTACCTTCGAGAGATCTGGAGGAAGTTTCTGTTCAACGGTTTTCAACAGATTCTTCCAATAGGTTTGCATGCAAGGTTTAGACGAAGAAAAATGAAGGAAGTTAGGGAGGCCTGAGCAAGAGGTTTCAACTGTATGATAAGGCAGAAAAGTGATTTGGAAGTTTACCTTGAGCTGGTTTCCCAAACAGAAAGGGAGCTATCTTCCTGGGAAATTCGTCACACTTGTTTTGTAGTGACTGAGTTGGGGTACTTATTGTAGGATTTCCAGCAGAGGCGTAGACTCAGAGAAAAAAGGATGAAGAGAGGTGTATGTTCCTCGTTTGCCAACAACCAACAGCCACAAGGAAACGGTGAAGAGTAGAGACTCGAAAAAAAAACAGAAGAAGAAAGGATGAAGCATAGAGCAAACTGTGTGCTAGATGCGGAGGCTTCCATGGGCAAGAGGAGAATGAAGTTGGTGGCGTAACACAAGAAGAAGAATGAGAGAAGAGCAGCACGTATACTTCCCTTGTTTGCCAGTCAATACTTTTCCAGAAAGAAAGATGAAGAGAGCAGAGAGTGAAAGAGGGTCTGAATGGCGTTCATCAAGACATGCAGGATTCTGTTGTCTGGTTTCACTACTACTGGATAGAATAGGTGGGAACGAGAGTTAGTGGTAATCATCCCCAAGAGGCATGTACGGGAGTCAGGGAACTCAGCCTTGAGGCGTGCACATGAGGTCCTGATCTGCATGCTCCGAAGTTGATAGAGCATGCCTGCTCACATTGCAATTTTTTTATGACTCGTGTCTGTTCTGTTTTCTTTTGTAACTTCCAATAAGGCAGCTCGGTAGTGAGGACATAAGGGAGTAATTTAGTGGGGTTGTAGTCTCCAAGGGAGAGTGTCTCCTTGACAGATTTTGAGACAAGGAAATCAGTAAGAGTGTCTCGTTTTCATACTGTTTCTATCTGTGTTGTTTTTTCTTTATTTACCTTAGTTGATTCAGTACTAATGCCAATTAGCGTGAGCTAGTAGCTGAATATGAGCACAGCTCAACCGGTTAAGCACTCAGAGGCAGTACGGGAGGTCTCGGGTTTGAAACATAGCGGGAGCGTTTCTGCTCCTTTTTCTTTCTCTCTTTTTTTTTTGTATAGGTTATACATGATTGTTTATATATGTACAACTATATATATTCATGTGATTCTATTTTTTTGGTATACATATATGTATACAACTATACCATTATCCCGCGTTATTAGCTATATATATATATACATACATACGTGACTATATTTTTACGCCACGTTGTTAGTTACATACGCGACTATTTTATTATGTAACGTTGTAATATTGTAGCGTATTTTACTTACCTTAATGACTAACTCGTATCATCGCGTTCGGTGATGACACGTTGTCATGTTTTCAGCCACTTATGTAACCGCACTTATTCTTGCCGTGCATATATATTATGATTTTATGGGTTTGGCTGTTTAGGGGTGTTTCAACTTACCCCCCTTAAAGGAGACTTCGTCCCGAAGTCTTACTTCCTTTACTGATGTTTTCTATTCTCGTTAATCCTTGGGATCAAGTCCCGTACTCATTCACTATAATCAAAGGATCAAGTCCCATATATTAAAATCCTTAGTGCTTATACGCACTAAGCCAACTTAGTGGCTTCACACACAAGTTCTCATGGCAATGTATATATAACATGCTAAAGTGCAACCCAAGGCACACGACATTCATTCATACACAGCGTACATAACATTTTCACACACAACTATATATTATTTCATGTGATTCTATTTTTTTGGTATACATATATGTATAAACTATACCATTATCCCGCGTTATTAGCTATAATATATACATACATACGGACTATATTTTTACGCCACGTTGTTAGTTACATACGCGACTATTTTATTATGTAACGTTGTAATATTGTAGCGTATTTTACTTACCTTAATGACTAACTCGTATCATCGCGTTCGGTGATGACACGTTGTCACGTTTTCAGCCACTTATGTAACCGCACTTATTCTTGCCGTGCATATTATTATGATTTTATGGGTTTGGCTGTTTAGGGGTGTTTCACAACTATAATAGCTTGTGTATGAAACCTCGATCCATACGATCGACTGATATCTTGGTCAGACTGAAACCCAGTATTACGTAGAACCTTCCTAAGTCTGATAATATACCACGTTGACAAGATTATTTACCGTCTCAATCATCTTCTTGGGCGCGCACTTGTTCTGGTAGCTGTCGGGATGCCGGTCCTCAATGCCCTGCTGCTTCCCATCTTGGGGTTCAGCATCATCATGAACCGATTGATGATGCGCAACCTTCTTCCTTTTAAGTTTACGTTCGGCAGCTGCCCTATGTGATCGTTTAGGACCCATTTGACCAAGTAAACCTGAGTGGATTAATAATCGTTCATACTAAGGAAAACACAGGGAAACGACAAACATTTCATACATAATCAGAAATTTCAGGCCTTGGAAAAAAGAATGGAATGATGTAAAAGATAACAACCTTGGGTCCAGAGTGGCTCAGTGGACATATAACCGTTCATATTAAGGACCACACATGTAAACGTCAAACATTTCATACATAGTCTGAACTTCCAAGAGTTGGAAAAAAGAATGGATTGATGAGAAAGACAATAACCATGGGTCCAAAGTAGCTCAGTGGACTAATAATCGTTCATATTACGAACAACACATGAACACGACAAACATTTCATACATAATTGGAAATTTCAGCAATTGGAAAAAAGAATGGATTGATGTAAAAGACTACAACCATGGGTCCAGAGTAGCTCAGTAGACTAATATCGGTTCATATTAAGGACAACACAGGTAAACGACAAACATTTCATAAATAATCAGAGATTTCAAGACTTGGAAAAAAGAATGGATTGATGAAAAAGACAACAACCATGGGTCCAGAGTAGCTCATGTAACCCCTTTTACTAATTGTTCCCGAATCTAAGGGGTGCATACCATAACTGTAATTTTTCCATCGAAATCAAATGTCATAATTAAACAGACTATAGCCTAAAACACTAATAATAAGGGGGCACATTGTTGTCAGATACCAAGATAATGGAGGATGGATACACTACGTACATAATTCATCGTATTTAAAAAATCTATGATGAACAAGATTAGCGAATAAGCACAAAAATTTAACATCAGGTAAATGTATCACAAGATGAGCAAGTAGCAAGATGTTGTGAGGTGGAGTGGCCTTTTAAGGGTTTAGAATTCCATAGATTGGTCAAATATAGGACCTGATGTGTGCAAATTTCGTGACTGGATCATACTTTTTTATGACCATGTAGTACATTTTTATGACAAGATGATGGTAAAACTCGGCTGTCGAGTCAGATACCGAGATGGTCTGGTAAAATCAGTTTGGGGGGAGATTTTTCCGCTAGATGTATCACAAGACGAGCAAGTAGCACGATGTTGTGAGGTTATGGTGGCCTTTTAAGGGTTTAGAATTCTATAGATTGGTCAAAATAGGACCTGATGTGTGCAAATTTCGTGACTGGATCATACTTTTTTATGACCACGTAGTACATTTTTATGACAAGATGGTGGTAAAACCCGGCTTTGAGTTAGATATCGAGATGGTCTGGTAAAATCAGTTTGGGGGGGATATTTTCCGGTAGCTGTATCAAATGACGAGCAAGTAGCTCAATGTTGTGAGGTGGGGTAGCCCTATAGATTGGCCAAAAAATAGGACCTGATGTGTGCAAATTTCGTGACTGGATCATACTTTTTCATGACCACTGATAAGTGCGAAGCATATAGACTTTTAGGGTTTAATTACCTTATTATTTGCAACACTTTAAAGTAATGTTCCCACTTATTGTATGCTTTTTCCTAGATTTATGTTTTGTTATGGACTAATGCATTTTATATGTTAAGTGCAGGAAAAAGCCATGTAATATGTAGAGTTTCTCATGAGGATTACGACGCAACAAACGGGGATCAAATCGGAGTTCAAACGAAGATTTTAGAGCCAAAATAAGCTGTGTCCGAACTTACGTCCGAACATGCAGGTTCGGACACATTACGAGAACTCGTTACGCGGTAAAATAGTCGTGTCCGAACTTGCGTCCGGACACAACACGTGGAAGCAAACTCCGCACAGCGTCGACATGTCCGAACATGCAGGTTCGGACGCATGTTCGGGCACGTCGGTAAAATCAGCGGACAGAGCTGCATCGACATGGGGTGAAAAGATAAATCAATTTTATCTTTTGACACGCCTCTTCCACCGACTTACCCTTCCTTTTTACCCCAATATCACTATAAATACACCTATAACCCTCCATTAAAATATATCTCATTCCACCCCCAAACTTATGTCAATTTACCTCCACAAAATCACCATCACACTCTATTTTCATCCACAAAAACCACTGTGTTATTATTCTGTCCAACCTCTAACCAACATATTACCAGTTAATATGTCAGGCTAAAGAGGATATACTCTGGGTGAAGGTTAATTTATAGTCTGTTTAATTATGTAATTTATGCTTTTACCGGTTATATTTAAATACAGCTTGTTACGATTAAAGCTTATCTCTCACCTTTTTAATAAATTTCATGAATTTATTAAAAGCTTTACTAAATCTATTTTGATCAGATCCGTGATAAATAGACAAGTTAGTTAAGTCGTAAATCTGTAGAAAGCTTATTATGATTTAATAAGTTAGTATTTTCATACGCAAATATAATTTCTCATACTTAATCCGTTTACATGTGTTTTGCTCGAATCTAGATTAGACCGAGCATGTTCTGGTAAACGAGTTCTTTTGAGTCTTTGATTTAGTCCTTAAGATAATAACAGGAACTTTTGCCAAACTATCACAATAAAACCGGTAGACATAGGATAAAAGAGCAGACTATATAAACCTGAACCCAGAGTCTCGTTTAATTTATCTTTTACTGAGTTTATTTTATCTGTCCTTTTTATTTATAAAAACAAGTCACTTAATCCCCCTTTTGTGACACAGCTTAGGAATTAGATAATTCCCTTTAGTCCCACGGTTCGATATCCGGTCGCTTTCACTGTACTATACTACTATGACCGGGATTTTGTTTGCAGCCCGTAAGGTATTTGAGTTTTTAATTTCTTTTTCATTTGTTTTAAATACGTCAGTTCCAACCACTCGAATATTCCTGTCTGCAAAATGGCGCCATTGCCGGGGACTTGATTTATTCTAGTCCCTAAAGCCCGGATATTCACTTGCTATATTATAATATTTTGATTATACTATTTTGATTGTTGTTTATTTATTTATCTGCTAATTTCTGTCATTTAATATTCCAGCAATTTAAATATCGTATTAATTACAGTCATTTATTTTTTTCAGTCATTTAAATTTCCATTGTCCTTTAAATTTCAGTAATCTAAATTCTGTCATTTAAATATTCTGTCATTTAAATATTCTGTCATTTAATTTTATGTCATTTAAGTTCCTGTCAATTTAATTCCAGTTCTTTATTTTCTAGTCATTTAATTACTGTCATTTAAATTCTCTTGTTATTTAAATTCCAGCAATTTAATTCTACCCTTTTTCTTTATTTTATTTTATTATTTTCATTTACTTAACTGCATTTATTTCTATTTCTTTTTTGTTTATTTATTTTCGGTTTATTTACTCTTGTTAAAAAAAGTAGTTCTTTATTTATTTTATGAATTGTTTCTTTTTAGCTGTTTAAATTCCCCCTCCATATTTCTTTCTATTTCTATTTATTTTATCACATCACAAGTTTCTTTTGCTGTTTTGAGTGGTGAATGCCTATTACCAGGTCACACAGCCTTCCGGACAGTATAACAATCATACGGTTAGCTACATCCCTGAGATCGAGAGAACTTTTGCGCACTTAAGGCAGAGAAACGATCTCAACAAAACAAAACCACCACGGTGATAGAGTCTAACCAGAAGCAGACATGACATCTTCACTAGCTACAGTTCGTAACATCAACAGGCCATCTAATCAAGGACAACAGCCCACCATCATCCTTCCCCACCTTACCCAATCTGAATACGATGAGTGGCAAAAGCTGAAGCCATATCATCATATCCGATGCGTAAAGGAGTTAGGCATGTTCGATGGCTCTAGTCCTGGCGAAGCTCTGTTGCATGTCACCAAGTTTCTGCAGCATGCCAACAGTCTAACCGCGACAAACGCAGTACTCCAGTACGCGAGACTGTCCCTGTTCCCTCACAGCCTGACGGGAAATGCGAGTAAATGGTACCACAGCCTTACATCAAGTACCATTGGTACTTGGGATGATATGGCCACCAAGTTCTACGACAAGTTCCTGCCCCCGAGCCGAACGTTAGAAATGATTGCTGAGATCTACAATTTCAAGCAGCCAGGATCAGAAAACATCTGTGAAACTTGGGACCGTTTCAAAGGACTGCTGCTGACGTGTCCTCTCCATGGTCTCACAAAAGAACAGTTATCTCAATTGTTCTACAAAGGCTTAATCAATCAATGCAAAACGCTGGTACTGTCTTCCTTAGGTGCCAACATTTTGAAAAAGCCAGGTGAACAATTCCTGAATGGGATAGAATCCCTTTGTGAAGAAATCAGAGACTGGGCTACAGGCGGATCAAGAGGCGGCACTCTAGCTTATACCACGTAGGAGAAAGTACAACAAGTTCGACCAGCTGATGAGAAGCCACGAGCAACTCATGAAGAGCAATGCGCAGCAGCGATGAAGGTAAGCACCCTGCAGAAAGTAGTTGAGCAGATGGCCATGAACTTCTACCCCCAACAAGCAAAGTCGATGACTTCCCGATCATCTACAACCCCTCCAGGTTACGCTCCTCTATCCTTATCATCTTCTGATATATCTTGTACACAGTGTAACGGGCCACATGATTATGAACAATGCCCCCAATTACAAGAATTAAAAGCAGCAGAGGAAGTAAACTTTGTTGGCAACAATTTAGGGTACAGACAACCATGGCAGCGTAACATGCACCCCAATTTTCAAGGAGGCCAAAGGCAGTATCAGCAACCGCCTTATGGCAATGATGCTTCTTCAAGCCGACAACTCATCAACCTTCAAATCCCGACTCTGGAATGTCCCAAATGCAGGAGATGTTTAAAGCATGATGAGCAAGACCCGAGACACGCAAGATGAAGTCACAACCCTTCGTAAAGACCAAAAAGCCTTGCAATCCCAAATCCAACAACTTCTCATCCAACAAAGACCATCCGGCCAACTTCCCTCAAAACCAATCCAAATCCACGAGAGTATGCAAACGCAATTCATGTAGTGGACCAGCCCATCACACTAGCTCAAAGGGAGCAACAACCAGAGAGTGAAATGGTCCATGAAGTGGAGCAGCGGGCTGAGGAGAATACCTTGATATGAACCAACTGAAGCTCTATGCCAAATTAGTTGAGATAAATGAAATGATGGAAGGTCCACTAAACCTTGCATCGCAGCAACCGGAGAGGAAATGGTTCATATAGTGGACGACTTTACTGAGGATTTGAGTTACTCTCTATCACCACCCCCTTCGAACCTGAGCAAACGACATCAAACCTTCTGCTTGAGCTTGAGACAAGCCATCAGAGGACAACTTCTACCTCAACTTCATGGAGTCTCTCCCTCTGAAGTCAACTACTGTTATTTTCCCTCCTTCTCTGTGATATACCCAGAAAATGAGGATAGTTACATCCTCAAAAATGAAGTGAGGAAATGCCATCTCCCGCCAGGACATCCAAACAAAACGCTACAATCAACTTTGAGGAGCCACTTCCCTCTGAAGTTGAATTCAATCAGGGCCTATAGCCTCTCCAAGAAGATGAGGATAATACATCCTCTAATTTGAGGAGGAGGAGCCATCCAACTTTGATCTTCGTCTGGAGGATCACGGCCTTCCCCTCTTGTGCACCAAAGAAGTAGGGTGGAAACTCGAAGTCAACTCGCTAAGTGAGAAGCCACCTTCCCATTTGATCCAGGATCAGGATTTGAAGATACAATTCACCCCGAAGTTCTCCTTGCACCCATTCAACGCAGTTAAGGATGTCTTCATCCTTAAAATTGAAGAGGTCTCCACAACTAGATGATCCTCGCACCAAGGTCATCCATTGAAAAATCTGGGCCCTTCTCTAAAGAAAAATAATGCCCGCCCAACCCACCCATTGGTGCCCACTTCCACCTTCATTCTCAATCCAGAGAAGGAAATTTACATCCTCGATTCTAAGCGAGGAACACCACTACCACCTTGCCTCCATCCGGCTCAACAACAGGAGGAGAATGTTTACATTCTCCAGTTTAAGGAAGAAAAACAATCATCACCAGGTGGTTTGATCCTACTTGTTGGCCATTTCATATTCCCGTTAACACCGTTGTCCACTTTCATTTTTGATCCGGGATAGTGAAGAACATGCGTCTAGCTAGAGACGTTAAACCCGGGCGGCTTGGTGGGAGGCAACCCACTATCTACACTTTTCCTTTCCTTTTATTTTGTTTTCTCTTTGTACTTTTTTTCCCTTTATATATTAATAAAATGCGGATTTTTCTTGAGTTCTTCTGGCTGTGTAAAATATTCTTTACAGGTACATTTCATGTAATTCTACACAGCTGCACTCAAGTGTGGGGGAGCTCTACACACTCTACGAACTCTGGGGAGTACACTCTTTCCCTTCCAATATTTCCTATTCCCTTTTGCTTTTCTTTATGAAATTTCCTTGTTCAGATTGCATGCCCTGTTAATTTAATTCTTTCTACGCAATGAGGGCATTGCTTGAGCTTAAGTGTGGGAGTACTCGTACCCTTGTAGCTTGTTCTTAAGTTTTTCTCTTTTGACAATTTGTTAAGTTTGAAATAGTCAAAAAGGGAGCCATAGAGGAAATATTGCAAACCTACAAACATTATGGGGTACTAAAAATTTTCAACCATTTTAAAATTTATTCCGATTAGAAATTGCTTAAAGTTTAAAAATAATTATCATTTGAGCCCTATTTTTAGCTTTGAGCCTAGATTTGAATTGGAATCAAAAGGTGGAAAAAGAACAAGGCAAGGTACTTCTCTGATCCAAACAGGCATATTCTGATCCTAAGCAGGCCTCTTCCACTTGGTTATTAAGTTCCTAGGTATTTTATATCTGGGATAGTTGACCAAAACCGCTACAAGGGTGGAGAGAAAGTCTGAGGTGAAAGGAAATTGAACTTCAATCGAAGTATCTTTGCATTATGTACTTAAATGATGAAACTTCTTATTTATGGATCATGAGTACATGGCATTGAAAGGTATACTGAAATATGATTTTACTTCATGCCCCTTGTCATTTCAGGAAATGTGAAAGAAAATAGTGGATTGGCTCAGGGTTAAAAACTGGATTCTTATGGTTCTACTTCTCCTTCTTAATAGTTGTTGTATGATTTCAAGGTTCTTTTCAAAACTAAAAAAAAAGGTTCTAGTACCCTTTAATCTAGAAGTTTTGTAGCAATCTTTTCTGTGGTCTCCTTTTTTGGTTATTTTATATTTAACTTGTTTAAAGATTTTGTCATAAAGATTTGCTTGAGGAAAAGCAAAAGTATATGGGGGAATTTGATAAGTGCGAAGCATATAGACTTTTAGGGTTTAATTACCTTATTTTTGCAACACTTTAAAGTAATGTTTCCCACTTACTGTATGCTTTTTCCTAGATTCATGTTTTGTTATGGACTAATGCATTTTATATGTTAAGTAGGAAAAAGCCATGTAAATATGTAGAGTTTCTCATAAGGGTTATGACGCAACAAACGGGGATCAAATCGGAGTTCAAACGAAGATTTTAGAGCCAAATAAGCTGTGTCCGAACTTATGTCCGAACATGCAGGTTCGGACACAATACGAGAACTCGTATGCGGTGAAATAGTCGCGTCCAAACTTGCGTCCGGACACAACACGTGGAAGCAAGCTCGCACAGCGTCGACATGTCCGAACATGTAGGTTGACGCATGTTCGGATACGTCGGTAAAATCAGCAGACAGAGCTGCATCGACATGGGGTGAAAAGATAAATCAATTTATCTTTTCACACGCCTCTTCCACCGACTTACCCTTCCTTTTTACCCCAATATCACTATAATACACCTATAACCCTCCATTAAAATATATCTCATTCCACCCCCAAACTTATGTCAATTTACCTCCACAAAATCACCATCTCACCCCATTTTCATCACAAAAACCACTGCGTTATTATTCTGTCCAACCTCTAACCAACATTTACCAGTTAATATGTCAGGCTAAAGAGGATATACTCTGGGTGAAGGTTAATTTAAGTCTGTTTAATTATGTAATTTATGCTGTTACCGGTTTAATTTAAATACAGTTTGTTACGATTAAAGCTTATCTCTCGCCTTTTTAATAAATTTCATGAATTTATTAAAATGCTTTACTAAATCTATTTTGATCGGATCCATGATAAATAGACAGGTTAATTAAGCTGTAAATAGTAGAAAGCTTATTATGATTTAATAAGTTAGTATTTTCAAACGCAAATATAATTTCTTCATACTTAATCCGTTTACATGTGTTTTGCTCGAATCTGGATTAGACCGAGCATGTTCTGGTAAACAGTTCTTTTGAGTCTATGATTTAGTTCTTAAGATAATAACAGGAACTTTTGCCAAACTATCACAATAAAACCGTAGACATATCATAAAAGAGCAGACTATATAAACCTGAACCCAGAGTCCGTTTAATTTATGTTTTACTCAGTTTATTTTATCTCCTTTTTTTATAAAAATAGCTCTATTAATCCCCCTTTTGTGACACAGCTTAGGAATTAGATAATTCCCTTTAGTCCACGGTTCGATATCCGGTCGCTTCCACTGTACTATACTACTGCGACCGAGATTTTGTTTGCAGCCCGTAAGGTATTTTGATTTTTAATTTCTTTTTCATTGTTTTAAATACGTCAGTTCCAACCACTCGAATATCTGCTCTTGCAACCACGTAGTACATTTTTTTTGACAAGATGATGGTAAAACTCGGCTGATAAACAGGTGATGAGAGGGTCTGGTCAAAAATCTTGGGGGACATCTTTCAAGTAGTTATATAACAGGAATAGTAGGGAGATCAATGTTGTGAGGTGGGTAGCCCGTAGAGGTAGAATTCTATAGGTTGGCCTAAAATAGGACAGGTTAGCAGATAATAGTCTAAAAAGATACATGCAAAATTTGCATGGAACTGGATACATGACAGCATTGGCGGATGCAGAGGGGGAGCTAGGGGGAGCTAGGGGCTTAGGCGTTTAACTAACGTACCAATTCCAACCATATTGGGGTTTCATACCTCGCTTTGGGTAATGATGAGCATAATTCACGAAACCAAACTTACTAATTTATATAACAAGTGGCCACAGACCATTATTTTATCCAAATAACTTCTACGTGTTGTAAATTTAAGATTAACGGCCATAGAGGATTTCAATTTTATTTTGAAATTTTGGGCCAACAACACTACATCAGCAGAAAAAGGTTAAAGCCAAACAAGGGAAGAGTGATGAAAAACTAGAAACCATTTCGCATGCAAACTAAATGAACAAAGATAGTGGGGCTTTTTCATGGACATGGAGAAGAAAATTTACGATCTTACAAATTTAAACTCAGCTTACTCCGGACACCTACCTGTGATACCAACCAATAGATGCAGATGGATGGGCGACAGTTGTAAGACGGTCGAAAGGAACAGGGCGACAGTTGTAAGACAGTTGAAATGAACAGCAAAATCGTAGATTACTGGAAGCGACGGGGCTAGGAAGAAGAATGGGGGTGAACGAAAAAGAGCTGCATGGAAAACTTGCTTGGATTACGGTCAGCAACTCAGCAAAGGGGGAGATGAAATTAAGGGGAAGTTAATCGGCCGATTTAAATAAATTAAAAAAAACCAAATGTGATAACTGTGGGTGATCTCACGTGATTTGTGCAACGTGAGTTACGAAATACCCCTGTGGCCCTGTCATGCATGCGGTATTACAAACATACCCCTGATTTTTCCATACTGGGTCTACACCGTAAGATGAGAAAAATGTCAATCCAACGCCTCAGATTAGTGAAGGCACGGTGCCTTCGATCTCTTGCGAAGTCACGAGAGCGACCCGGAGCTTAAGTGATCCATCTGACTCAGCCTTAATGATCCTCCTATATAGGAACCGTGAAGATGAGAATGCTTGGAATTTCTTAGGGTACGGTCAGTATAGTAAAGCACTTTTTTTCTTACGTGAAGTAGGAGTTGTCAAACTTCAAAGGTTCAGAAGAAGCGTAGTAGTAGCAGTGGCACTAGCCTGTAGTAGACAGATTAGCCATATCAATCTTACATTGTATATAACAACTACCAGGCATTAAAGGGTTGTTCATTACCACAATATTTCCTCCGCAAAAAGACACGTCTTTGTCCGATAGACCCATCTGTAAAACACTTGTCTTTGATGCTCAGCACCTACAACATTGAAGAAAATTGCAGGCCTCAGCTAAGATTAGTCTAATTTGATGATGCGGGAATTGATATTTACCTTGGGCGGCATCAGGAAGTCGTCCTTCTTTGGTGATTTATTGGAGTCGTTCTACCTGGGATGAAATCAATGGTGGGACCACCAGTCGCCTCAACAGCCACAAACACCAGCCAGCTGAATATATATATAGAGTTGTTTTTTAGGTGAGTTGAGTAAGGATGTTGATGATAGAATGTTAGAGATTGAAGGAAGGACCTGGTACAAGTCAGCGTATGTGATCTTGGGATGCTTCTTTTTCACAGTTTCTGCAATTGAAAAAAAAACAATATCCATAAAACTAAAGATAGAAGCTGCTAGATGCCTATTCAAAGTGTTTTTAGGATACCACAGAGATCAACTGCAGGTTGTAGGTGGGAATTTGGCTTATGTTGCAGCTCCTATTTCTTCATCGATCCATTAGGTCATCCCGTATGGTCTTTGCATCATACGTCAATGCATCATGCCACCTCCGTATTGGTCTTTGCATCATGAAGTCATAGGGCGTGAGAGAAAAGGTCTTTACATTTTGGATCAGCACCAGTTTTATAAAGCTTTGGGATTCTGGAGACAACTGAGCTCTATGAAATCTAAGAATAAGGATTTTTTTCGTATGCAATGTGGTCCTTGAGGATTGGCACCACCGCCTAGGGCACATGCCTATTTCAAAGATGAAGAATCTCAGATAATAATAGAGTCGGATTTTGTTTAGACTTTGTTTGTGACTCATGAAAAGGCCAATGGGCATAGACTTCCCTTCCCTGATAGCAATAGTAAAGCTGCTGCTTTTTGATCTTTTACATGTAGACACTTGGGGCCCTTTCAAAGAAGCCACTCATGATGGTTTTGTTTATTCTGAACCATTGTTGATAACCATAGCAGATGTACTTGGGTACAATTACTTAAAAAAGAGTGATGCTTTTGGTGCTATTAAGTCCTTATTTCCTGGTGAAGACACAGTTTAATGCTGTTGTAAAAATGATTCGCAGTGATAATGCCCTAGAGCTGGGCAGTAGTAAAGAAGGGAAAGCCTTCATTTCTGATCAGGGTATTATCCACCAGGTTAGTTGCCCATAACCTCAACAGAACGGAAGAGTTGAAAGAAAACATCGTTTTCTTCTTGAAACTGCTCGGGCACTGATGTTTAAAAGTAATCTTCCCTCAGTTACTGGGGTGACAGTGTTTTACATGCTGCACATCTGATAAATAGGATGCTGACTTGGGTTTTACAGATGAAATCTCCATATGAGATTCTCTACTCTCAACAACCAGATTACAGTCTTTTGAAGTCTTTTGGTGGCCTCTGTTATGCTACTATAACTGGGCCAAGAGGGGAAATTTGCAGCAGGGGCACAATCATGTGTTTACCTTGGACAAGCGCTACATGAGAAAGGGTACAAGCTCTGAGCTTACAGAGTCGACAAATCTTTGTCAACATAGATGTAGTATTTCACAATACTATAATTCCCTTCAAACATGTTCCTCTACATCTTCAGCAGGATCTGGCTCCTCTTATTTCTCCAGTAGAGCAACATTTCTTTCCTGATCAAACAGATACACACTGTTTTGACTATGATCATTATTTTGTGCTCGTGTTGCTATCCTGCGCAACAGACACAGGCTGTTCCTGATGCTCATACTGACCAGAACACAGGGCACATCTAATTTTACAATGATATTTTCAACTCATTCTAATGACGATGTTGCTGTTTGCTGATGATGTTTCTGAGAATCCTGTGCGTTGATCTAGCCGTGCCACTACTTTGCCACGATATCTTTCTGATTATGCCCTTCAAAGTTCCTTGGTTACCTTAACTGATGTCACTCCGTCATACTACTTGTCTATTTTGCCTCAAACCTAGCATCATTCTGGTTTGATTCCATCTGAGCCAAGTAATTATGAAACAGCTTGCACTGATGATCGTTGGACTGATGCAATGCAAAAGGAGCTTTCTGCTCTTGAAGCAAACGATACTTGGGAAATTGTTAACCCACTTGAAATACCCCAAATCTAATTAATACCTTAAAACTGTTAAATAATGAAGAATTGATCTTGGAATAAATCATTTAGTTACACGTGCTAATTTATGCATGCAAACGTTACGTAAATTAAATTACGCGTGCGCATGCAAACTCATGCACGCAAACGCTTACGTAAAAATAGTCGTTTTACCATAAACGCTAACGGGCGTAATTTTACTAACGTATTAACGTACTCATACAAACGTTTATGTACGATTATTAACAAGGATTAAACTCCTTACATAACTAGATTGATTGAGAGAGCGTCAACAAGGAAAGATCAATACGAACGTGTATACAAACGAGCACCGTAAAATTTTACTAATGCCTAAGCATTATAAATGCTAAAATAAATTGATATACACATTTAAATAAATGTAACGACTTATGTTACACCTATTGTATATATCATAAAGATATAAGAACTCGTCAAAGGTCAAAAATACGCACTAACATCTTAACGACAAGAACGATCTTAATACGTGCGATTAAGCGCGACCTTGTAATACATGAGTCCTATGACCTTTTAAACTCAAACCAATGGTCATAACATCATTATATGGCTATACAAACATAATCTCCAGGCCATATTTAGTTAATAACGCAAAGTGCTCGGGAGTGCTCACGCATGCCCCTTAAAGCACGAAAGTCTCGGAAACCCCGGAAATGCGTTCTAAGACGGTATAACTATTTCTTCACTCCTAATGGTTAATTGACCATTATGTAACATTTATATAAGAGAATACCCATGCCACTTTTTCATTTAAACACAAAGTGCTTGGGGGAAATTCTTAACGGTCTTGTTTTGGTCCGGGAGTGCCCCGGGAACCCGGGAATTGTGTCACATGTTGATATAACCCCATATAACTTAAGGTAACACCTTAGTATATAATTATTGACCATAAAAGTGTTTATAAACACTTGGAACTCGTTGAAACAATTTATTTCCCAAAATATCCGTAGAGCACAAAAACGCACTTTCGGGTGCCGAAAAAACGTGTTTTACGCAATTACCTTGAAGTTTTTGAGGAGCCACGAATTGGGAATCTTAAATGGGGATGACTTGAACATCTTAATCAATAAAGGCAGTGCTAAATAATGAGCACTAGTATGGCCGAAAATAATGAAGAAAAGTACTATAAATTTAACATATTTATACCTTAATTATGACATGTAGCTTTATGACTCATTCCTTCGCATGTTATGTAGTATATTGACAAGAGTATACCCCCCAATCAGCTGGTCATCACCGAAATTCCTGCACAAAAACAACAAGAGATTAGCTTTGACAAAAGCATGAAATAAACAAAGGAAAAGTAGATCTACACATAAAATACAAAGATGCTGCAATTAAACAATGACAAGGCAAATTAATCAACCTCCCTAGCTAGATCTCATGCGTGAACTACAAGGAAAAAGGGAGACCATTTGCTATATTGAAAATTCAAAAGGCAAAACATTAAATAATATCCCTACCTAACTTGTTGTCTTGTTGTCTTGCATTAAGTTATTCAGCCACCCCTCCTCTTGTCATTGCCGAAAATCCTTGCTAAATGAAGACTTTTGGGAGCTTAATTATCAAAAGTAATACATTAAACAATACTCACCTATCATGCCTAATCATGTTGACAATTAACAACTCATTTCCTTTCATTTCTTCACAAGCTCACGACAGCCACTCCTTTCTTCCACCATGGCCGAAAGATGGAGCTAGGATGGAGACTTTTGTAGTCCAAAAATCTGAAGCAAACATTGAATTAAATACTTACCTAACTGTAGACTAATCATGTTATGAATTAACTAATCAATTCCATCCTTTCCTTCCTAGCATATCTCACGGTAGCCTTGTCTCATTCTCTCATTTCCTTGCTGCAACCGAATTGGTAAGCTCTCCTCTCTTCCTTCATCTCTTCTTTGAAGCTCCTAAGTCCATTAATGGAGTTGTAACTTCTATCTCATTTTGTGTTAATTTCCTAGCTTTTTCATCAAGTCTTGAAGCAAATAGCAACCTAATACTACTACAATTTGGCTAGCATTTATGCTCCAAGAAGTTGTCTTGAATCAACATTAAACCAAGGAGCATTCAAGGTTAACTTAAGGTATTTTTATGCTTGAAAAATCCTTAAGACATGCTATATATAAACCGAAAATTCCAACTCTTCCAAGCATGATTTCTTCATCAATTTCATGAAGGAAAATTGGTTCTCCATCCATCCTAGGAGCACCGAAAATTCAAGGTAAATACCTAAGGTAAATCCTTTGAAAAACTACTTATAAATCTACTTAAGATCTTTTAAGATCTAACTCCTAAACCCTTCCTTTCATACATGAGAACCGAAATTGGAACATCAATTTCCATTGAAGGAAGCTTGGGAAATTCAAGAGGAGTTCAAGTACTTAATCATCCTTGATTAAGAGTAAGTTTATTAAGTTAATTCTTAATGTTTTAAGCTTTGTTTAAGCTCATAAATTTTGTACAAAAATTATGTACATCTCTCCATTTAATTAAGGCCGAATTAATGAGGCTATTTACCAAGAAAAATAATTATAACTCTTGAGCTAAAGTTGTTACCATAAGATATAATTTATGTCATAAAAGAAAATTAATTATGAGGAGTATAATACATGGCCGAATTATCTAGAAATAAATTGCTCCATTTTGAGCTAAAAATAGTCTAAGACATTACAATAATTTTTACATGAGAAATATGGCTCATATGTATTTATGTATAATTATATGAATTATAAATCAAGTTTTAGAAACTATATGGTATCATATAATTGTGGCCGAGACTATTGGTGAAAAAATAAGTTTTAATGAGCTATATAGGTATATAAATTTATATAGAATTTTGGGTAAGTTAAAAATAATTACTAGTGTTTAATGACTAGTTTAATAAGTTATGTGGTAAAAATGTAATTTTTAGAAATTATAGGATATATAGTAATTATCCGAGAATAATATGTGCCATTGGATAATTATAATATAATAAAGGTAGGGATTAATATTATGAATTTTGGTTAAATTAAACAAGTGTTTAAGTATTAAATAACATTTTATAAAGTTTTGGGGTTATTTTTGTAATTCTGGAAAAACTTGGTGTAACCGAGTTAATAAGGTTTTTTGGGTATATTAATGTATTAAGTATGAAATTAGGCTTTGGTCAAAGTGTTGACCGAAAAACTTTGGGTTAAATGATTTATGACATAAAATATTAAGTTTATAAAAGTTTGGGGTAAATATGTAATTTATAGAAAGTTATAAATAAAACCGAAGGTATTTGGGGTTGAATCATAATTTATAAAAAATTACTTGTGTCATTTCGGTAATTAAGAGAATAAATAATTAAACTATAGATATAGTAATATGTAAACTATTATAAGTGTTTTGGTTTTGGTTAAATGTAATTTTAAGAAATTATATGACAAAGCCGAAAATTAATGTGGCTATTTGTAGTTTATAAAAGTTAAGGTGTCCAAATTTTAATTTCCGATGTGATAAGGCTAAGTTTGAGATTTAATTGATTAAGGATTTAAAAACTATGTATATAATGTATTTGGAGTATAATGTAAAGTTTATGAAATAAATGAGGTTATAATATAATAACCGAAAAGTATAGTGTATTTATGGGATTAAAAATATTGTTAGGTCCCATATGGATATTTAGAAAAATTTAGAAAAGAAATTATGATTAAGGATTTATGAAATTAAAACTATATGTTATAGAAAGTAGTAATTATTTGAAAAAAATAAAAAAAATAATATTATTTGGGGTTAGTTTGTAATTAATAAAAGATATGGGAAAAATAACCATGTGTGACTTGTAAATTACAATTTGAGAACTTTATAAAGTTGTAGTCATTAATAAAATCATTATCAT
>JAIOTZ010002384.1:0-18678 GCA_023374045.1 Limonium bicolor
AAGCTAAACCCTAAAAACTAGCTCTTGTAATAGTAGTTTTTGTGAGGAAGAAATTGAATTAAAAAGCTTAATATGTGTGTATGGGGATATGATTGTAGATGGCAATCTAGACCCCCTTGTGTGTTGTGAAAACATGAAGAGAAAGAGGGAACAAGAGAAAGAGGAGAAAGAGAAAGAAAACCGAAAACAAGCAAGGTAAAAAGCTTACCTTGAGTTAGTTTTTATTTGACTTGTGAATCATATGCGAGGTTGAATTAAGGACCTTGAATTGTGGTAGTCTTGATACTATAATGTTGGTTGTTGAATGGGAATGTCTCAATAGGTTTAAGTGTGCAAAATGAACCTAGGTACCTAAGCTAGTTTATATGTGAATGATAAGTGCAAAACATGTAGACTTTTTAGGGTTTAATCACCTTATTAATTATAGCATTTTTAGTAATGTTTCTCACTTATCTAGGGTTTTTCCTATAAATATGTTATTGTATTTCTGATATATTTTATGTGTTAAATTATAGGAAAAATACCTAAAACATACATATGTTTATAAGGTATTAAAATTGATCACGTGAGGAAGAAGAAATGCATGCATGAATTGCATGCAACCGCCCAAAAATGGGGCGGTCCACACTGAAGCTTGGCAACCAAGAGAGAACCGCCTGAATATAGGCGTTAAGGTGGAGAGAACCGCCCAAAATGGGGCGGTTAAGTTGGAGAGAACCGCCCAAAAATGGGGCGGTTAAGCAATGAAGAACCGCCCAAAATGAGGCGGTCAAATAGGCGGTCATGATTTAATACCAGTTATCTTCACCGAATCGCTCTGCAACTTGGGACGGCGCCTACCTGAATTTACTCACGGGTTGTTCCTGTCCCCTGCAATCAGTGAACCTGCAATCAACGAACACAATCAGTGAAGCTGATGAGCTGCCTCTGTTCTTTTTCCTCTATAAATACGAGCTTCAATCTTCCTTACTAATGGTCCTTCCGGAGGCTCCGTCCGTGGTTCCTCTGGAGTTCCAACTCATAATTCATTCCATCTCCGTATCACTTCACCTTCACTCCACCCGTTCATCTTCATCTCTAATCTCCCGCTTCTTCATTTTATTTATTTTACATTCCACCAAAATTCACCTCTAGCCCGTATACAAAATAGCAGAGTGAGACGGAGTGATTACGATGATTTCTGTTACTCTTGTCTCTGTCTATCTATTTAATATGTTAGGCTAGTTTATGTATGCTTTGGGAATAAATATTATTTTCTGTATTAATTATGCAATGTTTTACTGGTTTTAATTTAATGAAGTTTGTTACGCTTAAAGCTCTACTCTCGCCTTTTTAATAGATCTCGCGAATTTATTAAATTGCTTGCTAAGTCTATTTTGATCAGACCAGGTGATAAATAGATAGGTTGATTAAACCGTAAATCTGGAGAAAGCTCTATTATGATTTAATGGGTTAGTATTTTCAGGTGCAATTATATTTCCTCGAATTTAACGTCCGTTTACATAAGAGTGTTCGAAGCCTGATTGACCGGGCATTTCTGGTAAACGAGTTCTTATGAGGCTATGACTTAGTCCTTAAGATATTTTAAAAAGGAATTTTGCCAGACAATTACAATTAAACCAGTAGGAATAGCATGAAAGAGCAGATAATATTAATCTGAACCAGAGTCCCGTTTAGTTCATCTGTTAATTTAGTTATTTTATCTTTTCTTTTATTTATAAAAACAAGTCAATTAATCCCCCCTTTTTAGTGACACGCTTAGGTACTATAATATGTACATTAGTCCCGCGGTTCGATATCCGGTCGCTTACATTTTCACTATACTACCACGACCGGGATTTTGTTTGCAGCCCGATGTTTATATTGAGTTTTAATTTCTTTTCTTTTATTATTTTATGTAAATTATACCCATATATTCACTCAGATTATAAGCAGTCTGCAAAATGGCGCCGTTGCCGGGGACTAGATTTATTCTAGTTCCTAAGCCCCGGATTATTCACCTGTTTAATTATATTAAATATTCTGTTAATTATAAAATATTCTATTTTAATTTTGTTAATATTTTGTTCGTAATATATTTAATTCACTTAATTAATTAATTATAATATATTGCTTAATATTATGTCCATAATAATTGTTAATTATTCATATTGTTAATATTAATTATTCTTCTATAAATTGTTTATTAATTACTGATAATCTAACCTTGGACATTTAATTTCGGACAGATGACTTGGACAATTGGACATCTAACTACTAACCTTAAAATATTATTAACATTTTATTTCCATTGTCTCTAACTATTACTTCCATTGTTTCTAACATATTATTTTATGTAATTAATCACTAACTTGTAATTTATATAATCTAATTACTAATTATTATTTTATGTGTACTAATGTTTATTTGTTTATTTCTTATTCGTTATTACATTTAAATCAAAAAAAAAATAAAGAACCGCCTATAATCAGGCGGTACAGACACAACAGAACCGCCCCATATTTAGGCGGTACAGGTAGAAGAGAACCGCCCCATTTTCAGGCGGTTGTGAAACAAAGAACCGCCCCGTATTTAGGCGGTACAAATCAACAGAACCGCCCCAAAATCAGGCGGTCGTCACTGAACCGCCCCAAAACGAGGCGGTTGCGCTTCAAAAAGCAAAATTTTTTGCCAAACGCCGCGTTTCCACAAGGAGCTGTTCTTCCCCAATTTTTTTCTGTTTCGAGCTCGAGCCAGCCCGAAGAACAACCCTCGCAAATCGCCCTCCCCCAATTTCCGAAGCGCTGCGTTTCACTCAGAGCTTTCTCCCCCGGTTCATTTAAACTCGAGCGAACCCGATTAAAACAAAAACTTCAAACACCGCGTTTTGCAATCTGTTCTTCCCTAAATTAGAGAATTTGAACCGGTGCAGAGGAGAACGAACAAGCCGCCGCGCGACTCCCCTCCTCTTCAAATCGACACATCTTCTTCAATCCTCCCCAAATCACGCAAGGTTAGTATCGAAATCTTTGTTTTTCAATTCTTAACGTTTCTATAGCTTCAAATCCTCAAATGATGAACTACATTGGGAGAAATTAAGGACTGAACTTTCGAACCCTAGGTCGACCCGTTCGAAAATTCGAGCTTAATATGCAATTTTTGTCTCAGATTCTTCTTCTATAAATCATAATATACATACACAAGGTTAAATCTACACTGATATACTTAATTTGTCGTTTTTGATGAATTTCAAATTTAGGTATATGTAGATACGAGATTTGCTATGTTAAAATAGCATTATTCTCCAATTAAATTATGCCTTGTTTTATTAAACGAATGAATTTATGATTATAGGTTGTTATATGTGGATTTAGGCTGATAACGGTATTAAGTTACCTTGCGTTTGACTGAATTGATTGTGAAGAATCGTAGATTTTTAGGGGAGGTTCTGTCGATTTTTTCGACAGAATTTTTGTTGTATAATTATTCTGTTTATTTTCATATTATTTATTCTTCTTGTTTTCTATTTTTATTTAATATTACTAAAATGTTTACGTCTAATATTCATGCTTTGATAATAAATTTAATTATTATGATGTTTTTAATATTAATACTTATGTTGCTTTTAATATTAGTTTTTATGTTGCTTTTTGTTTATTAATATTCGTTATCTCTTAATAATTTTATTTTATGTAGTATTTTGTTATGTTATGTACTAACATTTTGTAGATTTTACAATTTATACCTTCAAACTTCTGGAAGGTAACAGTTCGGTTTGATTTATGTTATTGTTTTTTGTAGTACTTCTTCATTATTTTTGTTTAAAGATATTTATGCCTAATTATTTATGTTTATCATATTTTTAGTTTCTTTTGGTGCCACTTGAGTTCTGCTGGCTATATTTGACTTTCTTTTCAGAATAAATATTCGAACATATAGCTGAACTCGCATAAGGGAGCAAACTCAGTTGCTCTATGAGTTTTACTATCTTCGGTTGAACACGTGCGCAAACTTAAGTGTGAGGAACGTCTCACCCCTACCAAAGCTTAAAGTGTGAGGAAGGACACCTTCCTCAATCTACGATCCAAGGGGAGTTTCAGTTCTTCATTTATTATATTATTGTTCGATCTATTTCAATTTAATCCTTATTGGGCATGTCATATTTTGGAAGATCCTTTTCTTGAATTTAATTCTAAACAATGAGGACATTGTTCCTCTTAAGTGTGAGGAAGGAGAGACCTTTCCCTGAAAATATGACAGCTCTGTTCGATAATGCCACACTCACTTATTGCTTCTCTAAACTGCCTAAATTTAAAAATTTTGTTATAAATGAGATAAAATAATTGTAGAAGTGTATGAAATTATGTCAAGTGACAACTGAAAGATGGTTTTATTTTTAGGAGTTTGTATAAAATTATTTTCCTTCAAAAAATACTCTATTTCCACTCAAAATATGATAGGTCTGCTAGTTGTAAAAACAATTTAGTTTAGCTTGGGATTATGGAATATGTGGTAAGTTAAGGAAGGAAAAGGATAAAGACAAGGTACTCCACTGTTTATGAATTTTTCTAAACCAAAAACAGGCCTCGTCTATCTGGTTATTAAGTTCTTTGGGGTGCTTATTCACCTATCTACCTAAGGTCTCGTGACCTGGGATAGAAGACCCAACACCGTTACAAGGATAGAGAGAAAAGTCTGGGGTACAGAAAAAAATAATGCAATTCAAAAAAAAATTGGATGTTATGCTTACAATTTTTGCATTAAAAAAAAAAAGGATAATAAATTGCAATAATTATTTATGAACATGAGTACGTGGTGTTGAAAGGTATTGCGGAATAAGGCATTACTTCACACCCCTTGTCATTCCAGGTTAGAGAATTGAATTGGTTGAAGATCCCAGGTTAATCTAACTTGTTTTCTGCAGTCTAGTTTATCTATGCTTTTGTTAAAATTTGAAATACCCCTAAATAATTTAAATTAATTTAGGGGATTTCTTTTATTAAACCTTTAATAATACTATTAAATATTAAATTATTATATGGAATTATGAATAGTAAATTATTATATGGGGTTGTGAAATTTATTTAGGGGTTTTCTTCTATTTAACCCTAATTATTATACATTATTATATAGTATTATGAATTTAATAATAAGATTTATAAGTCAATAAATCTTGGGAAAATTATTAAACACTCCAAATATATTATAAAATTTTAGGAAGTGTTGGAACATTGTTTGGAAATATAAAAGTCAATATAAAATTCTAGAAACCTTAAAGCTTATTAAGCCTTGCTAGAGTTGACTTTTTGAGAATGGTCAAACCAGGCCATGAAACCTATACCAAAAAATAGGTTATGAAAAACCATGAAGATCGATAAAAAGAACGTCAAAAACGGATCATCCTAGCCAAAGTTATGCTAGTTTGAAGTTTAGAGCCAAAATTTCATAAGGTGCCACGTGTCACCCTCCTGTGCGTCCCAACACTTAGCAGATCTTTACTTCCTCGTTTTTCTCCAGCTAACAACCGATCTAGCCCTAACTTGTGACGGCTATATCTTCTTCATTACTCAAATTTTTCCAAGCCGTCTTCTTTATTCTCTTCTCCTTAATTCCCTCTTTACAACCATAACTCACATTAAAGCTAATTCCTTGTACATCGTCGGGAAAATCTCTCGCAAGTTGCCATCTTTCAACTCGTAACCCAGATTCCAGTTATACTTCGATTTCAGGTAAAGTTCGACATGCCATAACTTCCTCGTCTTTCAACCAAATCTCGATTGCTTTAGCTTGTTGTGTAGATCTCTAACCCGTCTACAATTCTTATGTTTATGCCCAAGTCTGAATCACAACCGTTTAGAAGTTATAGTCGCTCAAAGTTCCGGATTTTTCAGCACATAAAATAATACCGGAAACAGAGAGGTAAACTCGTAACTTTCGGGTCAAATTTCTTCCTGTATAATGCATATTAGATTGAGTTCTTGTTATCATTGTGTAGATCTATGTCCCATCTTTCGATTTAGCCAAAGAACACGGCCTAATTCAATCTGTACCGAAAGTTATAGGGTCGCAAAGTAGGCCCAAAAACGGTCAAGCTCGAGCCTTTTCCAGTTTCCGGTTTTCGAATTCACCAAATTCGCACAATCCGGTGAGTCTCCGACCAAATTTTTCCGATATTGTTGTTCGTAGTTGTTAATTCGACCTAACCCATGTTTCAATTGTGTCAATTACGCTCTAGATTAGGAGAATTTGACGATTTAATACCCGAATCGTATCCTGTTCGAATATAAACCCTAACTCTCGTATCAACCTCGAATCTTGATGAATACTGCATGAAAATTGGGGAAATTGGTACCATTAGAACCGGAATTCGATTTCGAATCCATAGAAACAAGAATCGTTGAATTTCGTTCTGTAGATTGGAGTTATCGTCGAATTAGTACTCGCGGTGATTTGGGGATTCGCTGAAGAACTCGATAAACCAGGGCCGTCCGATTGTAGTTAGGAGAAACGGACGGCCGAGATTAAAACGTTTCAGATTTAGTTTATTTAAGTTTCTATAGATTTCAGTAATAAAAACCCTAACTTGTTTAATTAATTTAAATATCTTCCCGAATGTATTTTGACTTGCAATTTTAACCATAGATTCCTTATTTTATGTAGTTTATTTTGATATAAAGTATTAAGGGTTTGGAGTTTTTAAACGTAAGTTATGATTTTTATAAGTTACAGGTTTTCTGGAATTATTTGGCTAAATTAAAAAGATATTTTTATGAAACAAAAATTTTATAATATGTCTAAAATGTTATAGTTACTGTATATTAAGTTTGGGAATTTTTGGGCAACGGGAAAAGGTTTTAAAAATTGTGTTTGTGAGTTTTTCATAAGGATAACTTATAATATATAGTTTTTAATGTAATCAAAAATTAAAGTATAGTTGATTAATGAACTTTATAGGTTGGGGAAAATATAATAAGACTAATTAACATTTAATACAGTATGTTTATAAATATTTTGGGTATTAACTTTAAGTGAAGTAAAAATTGTTACATATATTTATGTATATATTTATATGAGAGAAATAAATAGAAACTTATCAAGGAATTTAACTAAACTACATTTTGTTTATTATATATAATATGGAAGCTAATATGTTTAACTAAAACTAAGGGAAATACTTTATTTTGTAAACCATAAATCAGTTTTGGATATGTCTAAGAGATATTAGATATAATTAAATATAATAGAATTTCTTAAAGAATGTTCTCGATAAATCTTAATATGTGTAGGTATATATGTATATAATATATATATAAATACAATAAAAATAGATAAAGGTAATAACATTCCTTGTGAGAAATATAATAGGAAGGATATATATATATACGATAAATAAATAAATAAAAGAAATAAAATACCTTATAGAAAATGGGATATGAAGGAATTAATGAGTTAAACTAAACCTTTACATGATACTAATAAAAGAATATTATATGAGGTGGTATTAATTTATGGTTATAGGTTGAGTTTTTAGTTATCTTTGAATTTCTAAAATTTATATAAACAGTATTTAAATATACGTATATTTAGTCAATGACCACAATGTAAATCTATAATTTGGTTAAGAAATTAATAAGTTGAAATTTAGGAATATTTGGAATTAGTTTACATAAAGTGTTACACAAATAGATCTTATTATATAATTAATGATAAAAGGAATGAAATACTTTTACATTTAAATGTTCTTATTATATAAACAATAATAAAGTAAATGAGTTACTTTTACATCTAAATGTGAAGATGATAAATAAGTCTAGATTTAATCATTTCTTAATATTTATAGTATTGAGTAATAACTTAATATTTGAGATAAAATCATTAAAAGGGATTATGGTATAAGACTATAGTAAACTATGATTAGGAAATTACTCTAAATAATAATCCTTAAGGTTCTTAGAATTAGTTAGCCATATAAAATACATTTGTTACTAATATTCAAGATGTGAGTTTATAAATAAGTGTTGTACATAATAGTTAAAGATTTACTAAAAGGTTTGTAAATAGAAATTAGATACATAAACCTTTGAACCTTTAGTTAGAGGAACTAAGTTACATAAGAGGCTATAAGGATTTACCTTTTGACACGGGAAATATCAATGTGTCATTTGAATATAAGGTATGGGATTTTCATAATAGATTATCTTATTAAATAATTAACAATTTCACTTACGAACTAGAATTTAATTCTTTGATAAATTCTACCTTATGCTAAGATATAATGTCCATCCTAAATACAATAAAGGAAATTAATTTATTAAGTTATTCTTTTGAAACCTTAGGCTTTGTAAAACAATTTAAAACGTATTTAAGGCTTAAGTTTATTGAAGTTTAGTACAAAAGGATTATACATAGTCTATAGAGTGTATGTGTGTAAAAATAAAACATTTAGGAGATTAAAGGTAAGTAAGGATACATAAAAGGTTGTATTTAAACACCTTATTATATAGGTAATAATTAAGCAAATAATGTACCTTGTGAATACTAAATGTAAGAGTTTGATAAGTCTAAGTTAACTATAATATAGTTGTTTCAATATGAGAGGTAATTCAACATCTTGTGGCAAGATTATTAGACGGTTATAATAGGAAGTCATCCTGAACTAAGGATATGATAATTGAGTTTAGTAGCTCAAATAAGTTATACTAAAATGCATCTACAACACTACGATTTCAGTATACGGGATGTAGATCTTAATTAAGTTAAGGGGGAAGACTTAGTTATAATGGATTATCTAGTAGATATTGATAAAGATACATAGTCAATAAATTGTGAAATAATAGTATAGTATTCTAAGATAAACATCATTGGTCATAACACGATGTATGTCCTAAAGTAAGAATAAAAGTATTGAGCTAAGAATTGTTATTGAAATTCTAAGATTGATTGAATAACGTTAAATGCACTTATGTTATAAAGGTCTTTAATGTGAGAATTATGGTTAGGTATGGGTAAAGTGGATAAGGGTGGAAACAATTAACAAGTGTTAATAAAATACATTCCTTGGTCTTACAACCTTGAGTATACAACATTCTAAGGACAAGTCAAAGGTTTTCCAGCATTTAAGTGAGGGCTTAAAAGACAATTGAGACTTTGAAATAAGAGTAAGGAGTTTATTTAAGTGTAGCATAGGCTACAAGTGTTTGATGATAGACTACTTTTAAGATTCTTCAGAGTAATGTTGATTGTTTGCGCAAGTTGATTAGAACTGCTACAGCGTTACCAGTAGTCGTATTCAGATATTTCGTCGACTTACTCAGGATATTTTGGTGATTCTCGTTATCATGTTGTTGTTTGCCTTATGGAATGTTTTGTACGATTTCTCGTACTCAGCTGATGTGTTTGGACTTTATGGAATGTGTTGTACGATTTCTCGTACTACGATATTTTTAATGGTTGACTGTGGAATGTTTTGGAAAACGCTAACTGACTTTAAGAGGATTTTCTAGAAAAAAAAATGGTTGTGTGACTAACTCAGCTTGGTGACTAACTGAGCCTTGGATGTGGAACTCACTTGGGTATTGGTTTCTTCTACTTGGTTGCCCGTTAGGCATGGCTGCTTAGGGTTACGCTTCTGCACTCTGTAGGACTGAGTGTTGTTTTGGTATTGATCTGGGTAGTTGGGGATCTAGCGGGATTATGGAAAAGGTCAATCTTGGGAATCTTTCTTTCGACGTGCGCGCGTCTTTAATGTGAACAGTAGGGGGCTGTTATCCCTCGCCCATAGGGGCATTGATATAAACAGTAAAGGCTGTATATCCCTTCCCGAGGACGTAGTTAACCAGTAAGGGGCTGTATATCCCCTGTCCTAATGGACGTTCTTGGCGGTGGGGGCCATCTCTCCAGTTGGTTTCATTCCATTCTTGAGTTGCTGGTTTTGGTTTTGTTTTATCTCATTCCTTCCTAGTCTCGTGACTACATGGGTCTTTCTACTCCAAACTTGGAAATGGATCTAACATAAGTAATGATTGTTCACTAATTTTGGTGTGGTGTTATTTACTAACTTACTCTTCTGTTGTTTGTCTCCTTTGAAATGTTGATGTTTGACTTGGTGTTTTAAAAAGGGTGTTTTTGTTTCGCTATTTTGTTTAAGTTTGTTTTTTAAGTTATTGTTTATTCTCAAGTATATTAAAGTTTGTTTTAGAGAATAGTACCAGTTCCATTCCAGGGAACTGACTCACCCTCCCGGGGTGGGCTGCTTGGTTTCATCTTGCAGGTACGAAATTTACAGGTGGCCACGAAGAGAATGAGCGTTTGGGATGGGACTAGGTTTTGTGGAGAGCGAATGTGTTTTATTTTTGTTTGTTAAGTTTTCTCGAAGTTCAGACCGTAACTTAGTTAATTGTAAAGGTTGTAATTGGTGAGGTTGGTACCGGGTGTTTGGAGCCCGATGGTCTGTAGCACCTTTAGTTTATTTTCCGCTGTTGTTTTATTATATAGGGGTGTTACAGAAAGTGGTATCAGAGCGTAGTTACGCTCTGAACCCGAGAAAACAAGCCGAGTGAAATACTTAGATTATAGGTGCACTTAAAACTGGGGAACTGGGGTAGAATTGGGAAGTGAGGACTCCAGTAAGGCACGACTCCTAACCCTTTTTGGAATTGTGAACGATTCCTTACACACTTTTCTTTTGTGAATGTCTGTTGAGTGTGATGTGTTGTTATACCGTCCCAACAATAAACTACAGAAAATATATATATACATATATATATAAGTTTGGTACATCCTATATTAAGTACGATAAGATTTTGGTTGAGAAAACCAAATATTAAGCTATTTTCAAAGCATACATGGAGAATACATTGCTAAAAATGCAATCCTTTAAAAGCTAGTACACAAATTCCTAGAATTAAAGAATACTTTTGGTTGAAAACAGTATACAAATAGAACTTTAAATAACTAAATTAGTATTGATATTATGTGAAAGTACTTCAACCTTTAAAGTTTGAAATAAATCTCAAACTACTTGGTACAATTTATTACCTAAAGATAATGTTTAAGATAAATCTTAAGTCTAGAAAATTATTAAGCTAACAAGAACTAGTAGCGTATTAGAAAAGATCAACATCTGAACTTGTAAAACACATTAAAACTCTATGTTAACTTTAGAAAGAAAACACATAAACTAACACCCTACGGGAAGTGCCTGGTGCGACGAACTCCTAGGCTGAAAGTAGTGGGGGTGCACACCCACTTCTAGAAGTTTAGGGGCTAGACAAGCCTTGTCATCTAACTGTAAATAATCTTCTACGCAGGTGATGGATTGTGTTGAACTTGAGGAGGATTGGTGGTAAGACGTTACCATCATGAATCTTAAGTTGGCATATTTCATTACTAGCCACAATGAACAATCTTATATTTATATCTTAATCCAGTATTAAATTCAAATGAAAGGTTTATTGAGTTAAATTTTGGTGAAAAAATACCTATATATGGAGGAAGGGAATTTAAAATTTGGGTACTTCAAGATACGTCTACCCCTGCTGAATATAAAAAAAAACCATAAAGGAAGTTACTTAAAGATTGAGTGAAGAGAAGAGTAACACTAAACTAAAGTATCATTGATCCTTAAATACTCGGATATTGAGCATCTAGTGAAATTGGGAGTTACTTAAAGATTGAAATCCTCATGTTTACTTGGAAGTTTAACATTATACAGGTATAAATTTTAAAAGACACTAACAGCGATATTTACCAAAAGCCACCATTATCTAAGAGAGTACTAAGATTAATGATCAGAATAATACTTACATAGAATAAACCCTAAGAAAAATAGTTATCAAGAGTGAGTGACTTTCACTAGACTAATTCGTTTGACTAAAATTTATATAGGGTCCCTACCTTGAAAAGTAAATTTTAAAGATAAAGAATCAGATTTTGGAGACATTATAAGAACTTCCTAAAATTCTGCCTTGGGTGAATTATGTATATATAAGTAAATTTTATAAGTAAACACTGAATGATCGTCTAAATATGACGTTAATTATAAAAACAATTGAAACTTGAAAGTCATAGAAAATATTTATTTATAAGTTTTAACATATGGTTGACTAATAAACCCTTGAAGATTTTGGAAGATTATTAAATGATTGAAATATTTATTAAACTACTCAAGTACGTTACACCTGGTTTATAGCTTGGTAATAAATTGATATGATAAATGATCATATATGGACATATATTCGTATCGTCATTAAATGAATGGATAATAATCATAAGGTAAAATTTTATAACCACCAAGGAAATACAAATACATAACAATCAAGAGATACAATATGTAACGATCATGGATAAAATCAACGGTGCAGTAAAATTCAACAAAGCTGGTTAATAAGGTGTTGAATTCTTTGAATGTGCCATTAGTAGCGGTACGAGGGCGTACCTTAGCTCTTTTAAGGGGGATATGCTGGCATACTCCTCCTTCGTTATCTCATCCGGATTATGCCCGTTTCATTATTAGCAAAGGGAGAACAGTATTAGCAGAATGAGAGGTGTTTGTATGTGCTTGGTTTTTGCATTATGACTCAGTATGTGACTTTGATTTTCATCATGCTATATCTTGGTATATCCTGATTCAGTTTGATTTTGAGTAATCTTGAGTGGATGTTGTTATGGAATGGATGGAAATAAAGGATTGGTTTGGTATGGAACTTCATTGGAACTTTTATTGTCTCAGCACACCCGAAGCGGTGTGAGTGCTTATTAGTTGATTTTTAAACTTCGAGGCGAAGTTTCTTTTAAGGGGGATATGCTGAAATACCCCTAAATTAATTTAAATTAATTTAGGGGATTTCTTTTATTAAACCTTTAATAATACTATTAAGTATTAAATTATTTATGGAATTATGAATAAATTATTATATGGATTATGAATATTAAATTATTATATGGATTATGAATATTAAATTATATATGGAATTGTGAAATTTATTTAGGGGTTTTCTCCTATTTAACCCTAATTATTACATTATTATATAGTATTATGAATTTAATAATAAGATTTATAAGTCAATAAATCTTGGGAAAATTATTAAACACTCCAAATATTATAAAGATTTTAGGAAGTGTTGGAACATTGTTTGGAAATAAAAGTCAATATAAAATTCTAGAAACCTTAAAGCTTATTAAGCCTTGCTAGAGTTGACTTTTTGAGAATGGTCAAACCAGGCCATGAAACCTATACCAAAAAATAGGTTATGAAAAACCATGAAGATCGATAAAAAGAACGTCAAAAACGGATCATCCTAGCCAAAGTTATGCTAGTTTGAAGTTTAGAGCCAAAATTTCATAAGGTGCCACGTGTCACCCTCCTGTGCGTCCCAACACTTAGCAGATCTTTACTTCCTCGTTTTTCTCCAGCTAACAACCGATCTAGCCCTAACTTGTGACGGCTATATCTTCTTCATTACTCAATATTTTTCCAAGCCGTCTTCTTTATTCTCTTCTCCTTAATTCCCTCTTTACAACCATAACTCACATTAAAGCTAATTCCTTGTACATCGTCGGGAAAATCTCTCGCAAGTTGCCATCTTTCAACTCGTAACCCAGATTCCAGTTATACTTCGATTTCAGGTAAAGTTCGACATGCCATAACTTCCTCGTCTTTCAACCAAATCTCGATTGCTTTAGCTTGTGTAGATCTCTAACCCGTCTACAATTCTTATGTTTATGCCCAAGTCTGAATCACAACCGTTTAGAAGTTATAGTCGCTCAAAGTTCCGGATTTTTCAGCACATAAAATAATACCGGAAACAGAGAGGTAAACTCGTAACTTTCGGGTCAAATTTCTTCCTGTATAATGCATATTAGATTGAGTTCTTGTTATCATTGTGTAGATCTATGTCCCATCTTTCGATTAGCCAAAGAACACGGCCTAATTCAATCTGTACCGAAAGTTATAGGGTCGCAAAGTAGGCTACCCAAAAACGGTCAAGCTCGAGCCTTTTCCAGTTTCCGGTTTTCGAATTCACCAAATTCGCACAATCCGGTGAGTCTCCGACCAAATTTTTCCGATATTGTTGTTCGTAGTTGTTAATTCGACCTAACCCATGTTTCAATTGTGTCAATTACGCTCTAGATTAGGAGAATTTGACGATTTAATACCCGAATCGTATCCTGTTCGAATATAAACCCTAACTCTCGTATCAACCTCGAATCTTGATGAATACTGCATGAAAATTGGGGAAATTGGTACCATTAGAACCGGAATTCGATTTCGAATCCATAGAAACAAGAATCGTTGAATTTCGTTCTGTAGATTTGGAGTTATCGTCGAATTAGTACTCGCGGTGATTGGGGATTCGCTGAAGAACTCGATAAACCAGGGCCGTCCGATTGTAGTTAGGAGAAACGGACGGCCGAGATTAAAACGTTTCAGATTTAGTTTATTTAAGTTTCTATAGATTTCAGTAAATAACCCTAACTTGTTTAATTAATTTAAATATCTTCCCGAATGTATTTTGACTTGCAATTTTAACCATAGATTCCTTATTTTATGTAGTTTATTTTGATATAAAGTATTAAGGGTTTGGAGTTTTTAAACGTAAGTTATGATTTTTATAAGTTACGGGTTTTCTGGAATTATTTGGCTAAATTAAAAAGATATTTTTATGAAACAAAAATTTTATAATATGTCTAAAATGTTATAGTTACTGTATATTAAGTTTGGGAATTTTTGGGCAACGGGAAAAGGTTTTAAAAATTGTGTTTGTGAGTTTTTCATAAGGATAACTTATAATATATAGTTTTTAATGTAATCAAAAATTAAAGTATAGTTGATTAATGAACTTTATAGGTTGGGGAAAATATAATAAGACTAATTAACATTTAATACAGTATGTTTATAAATATTTTGGGTATTAACTTTAAGTGAAGTAAAAATTGTTACATATATTTATGTATATATTTATATGAGAGAAATAAATAGAAACTTATCAAGGAATTTAACTAAACTACATTTTGTTTATTATATATAATATGGAAGCTAATATGTTTAACTAAAACTAAGGGAAATACTTTATTTTGTAAACCATAAATCAGTTTTGGATATGTCTAAGAGATATTAGATATAATTAAATATAATAGAATTTCTTAAAGAATGTTCTCGATAAATCTTAATATGTGTAGGTATATGTATATATATATATATAAATACAATAAAAATAGATAAAGGTAATAACATTCCTTGTGAGAAATATAATAGGAAGGATATATATATATACGATAAATAAATAAATAAAAGAAATAAAATACCTTATAGAAAATGGGATATGAAGGAATTAATGAGTTAAACTAAACCTTTACATGATACTAATAAAAGAATATTATATGAGGTGGTATTAATTTATGGTTATAGGTTGAGTTTTTAGTTATCTTTGAATTTCTAAAATTTATATAAACAGTATTTAAATATACGTATATATTTAGTCAATGACCACAATGTAAATCTATAATTTGGTTAAGAAATTAATAAGTTGAAATTTAGGAATATTTGGAATTAGTTTACATAAAGTGTTACACAAATAGATCTTATTATATAATTAATGATAAAAGGAATGAAATACTTTTACATTTAAATGTTCTTATTATATAAACAATAATAAAGTAAATGAGTTACTTTTACATCTAAATGTGAAGATGATAAATAAGTCTAGATTTAATCATTTCTTAATATTTATAGTATTGAGTAATAACTTAATATTTTGAGATAAAATCATTAAAAGGGATTATGGTATAAGACTATAGTAAACTATGATTAGGAAATTACTCTAAATAATAATCCTTAAGGTTCTTAGAATTAGTTAGCCATATAAAATACATTTGTTACTAATATTCAAGATGTGAGTTTATAAATAAGTGTTGTACATAATAGTTAAAGATTTACTAAAAGGTTTGTAAATAGAAATTAGATACATAAACCTTTGAACCTTTAGTTAGAGGAACTAAGTTACATAAGAGGCTATAAGGATTTACCTTTTGACACGGGAAATATCAATGTGTCATTTGAATATAAGGTATGGGATTTTTCATAATAGATTATCTTATTAAATAATTAACAATTTCACTTACGAACTAGAATTTAATTCTTTGATAAATTCTACCTTATGCTAAGATATAATGTCCATCCTAAATACAATAAAGGAAATTAATTTATTAAGTTATTCTTTTGAAACCTTAGGCTTTGTAAAACAATTTAAAACGTATTTAAGGCTTAAGTTTATTGAAGTTTAGTACAAAAGGATTATACATAGTCTATAGAGTGTATGTGTGTAAAAATAAAACATTTAGGAGATTAAAGGTAAGTAAGGATACATAAAAGGTTGTATTTAAACACCTTATTATATAGGTAATAATTAAGCAAATAATGTACCTTGTGAATACTAAATGTAAGAGTTTGATAAGTCTAAGTTAACTATAATATAGTTGTTTCAATATGAGAGGTAATTCAACATCTTGTGGCAAGATTATTAGACGGTTATAATAGGAAGTCATCCTGAACTAAGGATATGATAATTGAGTTTAGTAGCTCAAATAAGTTATACTAAAATGCATCTACAACACTACGATTTCAGTATACGGGATGTAGATCTTAATTAAGTTAAGGGGGAAGACTTAGTTATAATGGATTATCTAGTAGATATTGATAAAGATACATAGTCAATAAATTGTGAAATAATAGTATAGTATTCTAAGATAAACTATCATTGGTCATAACACGATGTATGTCCTAAAGTAAGAATAAAAGTATTGAGCTTAAGAATTGTTATTGAAATTCTAAGATTGATTGAATAACGTATAATGCACTTATGTTATAAAGGTCTTTAATGTGAGAATTATGGTTAGGTATGGGTAAAGTGGATAAGGGTGGAACAATTAACAAGTGTTAATAAAATACATTCCTTGGTCTTACAACCTTGAGTTATACAACATTCTAAGACAAGTCAAAGGTTATTCACAGCATTTAAGTGAGGGCTTAAAAGACAATTGAGACTTTGAAATAAGAGTAAGGAGTTTATTTAAGTGTAGCATAGGCTACAAGTGTTGATGATAGACTACTTTTAATATTCTTCAGAGTAATGTTGATTGTTTGCGCAAGTTGATTAGAACTGCTACAGCTACCCAGGTACGATTCTCGTATCATTGCTGTACGATTTCTCGTACTCAGCTGTTGTGTTTTGGACTTTATAGAATGTTTTGTACGATTTCTCGTACTCAGCTTGTTGTGTTTTGGCCCTATGGAATGTTTGTACGATTTCTCGTACTCAGCTTGAGTGTTTGGACTTTATGGAATGTGTTGTGCGATTTCTCGTACTCCGATATTTTTAATGGTTGACTTGTGGAATGTTTTGGAAAACGCTAACTGACTTTAAGAGGATTTCTAAGAAAAAAAAATGGTTGTGTGACTAACTCAGCTTGTGTGACTAACTGAGCCTTGGATGTGGAACTCACTTGGGTATTGGTTTCTTCTACTTGGTTGCCCGTTAGGCATTGGCTGCTTAGGGTTTACGCTTCTGCACTCTGTAGGACTGAGTGTTTTGGTATTGCTCTGGGTAGTTGGTGATCTAGCGGGATTATTGGAAAAGGTCAATCTTGGGAATCTTTCTTTCGACGTGCGCGCGTCTTTAATGTGAACAGTAGGGGCTGTATATCCCTCGCCCATAGGGGCATTGATATTAAACAGTAAAGGGCTGTATATCCCTTGTCCGAGAGGACGTAGTTAACAGTAAGGGGCTGTATATCCCCTGTCCTTAATGGACGTTCGCGGTGGGGGCCATCTCTCCCAGTTGGTTTCATTCCATTCTTGAGTTGCTGGTTTTGGTTTTCTCTCATTCATTCCTAGTCCTCGTGACTACATGGGTCTTTCTACTCCAACTTGGAAATGGATCTAACATAAGTAATGATTGTTCACTAATTCTTGGTGTGGTGTTATTTACTAACTTTACTCTTCTGTTGTTTGTCTCCTTTGAAATGTTATGTTTGACTTGGTGTTTAAAAAGGGTGTTTTGTTTCGCTATTTTGTTTAAGTGTTGTTTTCAAGTTATTGTTTATTCTCAAGTTATATTAAAGTTTTTTTAGAGAATAGTACCAGTTCCATTCCAGGGAACTGACTCACCCCTCCCGGGGTGGGCTGCTTGGTTTCATCTTGCAGGTACGAATCGATTTACAGGTGGCCACGAAGAGAATGAGCGTTTGGGATGGGACTAGGTTTTGTGGAGAGCGAATGTGTTTTATTGTTTGTTTTGTTAAGTTTTCTCGAAGTTCAGACCGTAACTTAGTTAATTGTAAAGGTTGTAATTGGTGAGGTTGGTACCGGGTGTTTGGAGCCCGATGGTCTGTAGCACCTTTAGTTTATTTTCCGCTGTTGTTTTATTATTATAGGGGTGTTACAGAATTGTTCTTTTTTCCACTCTTCAGAGACCCAACTCTCCTTCTCATACAGACAACGATCTTTTCCCTTCCTATCTCGTTTCATCTCCCTCCGGTATTCAATCTCCAAAGCAAAGAAGAAGCTCAAATAATCCCCAACCTCACCTCTGAAATCCCGAAACAAAAATCAAATCTAGAGGACCACCTACTCTTTGCAGCCATTCCCTTTTATTTCTTCCTCTCAAATTCCTTCATTATTCCAACCGAAACGAAAAACAC